>BMAO01016827.1:0-75509 GCA_019973975.1 Trichonephila clavata
ACTTCCTGTTGTCTTTTCTAATTATGTAACTTGTTATTCAGCTAGCGGTACTGGCAACAGAGAGGTTTTTGTTTTTGTTAGAATTTCATCCATGTTTCGTTTTTGATATTGCTCCTGTACATAAGGTAAATAAAATAGTTATAAGAAAAAGATCGTCTTCAGTCATAATAAAGTGGCGTCCGTGACAGGACAGAATTCTGCTTTCGAAGATTTCTGAACTATAAAATGTACAGGTACGAATAATTTAAATTACTGTTTATGAGTTACGATATGAAGTTTACGAAAGTGATTTAAGTTTCAGAAAATATATTCACTTTACGTTCTTCTTTATAAACAGACATTAAGAATTTATTACGAATTATTTTAAGAAACTATTTTAAGTTTTCATGTGAATATGGATGCTTTGAAAACAAAACGAAAGTCGTTAAGAACTTCATTTACGACTACGGCGAACAAGTTGAAGGAATGTTTGGCGAAGAAAGAAGACGCCAAGGATGGCGATGAGTTGCGCGCAGTCAAGTCTCAGTTACAAGATAAATTCTTACGTTTAGATGAGATTCAGAATAAAATTTCGTCGTTACTTCTAGAAAACAATGAAACTGCTGCCGAATACGAAAGTGATTTTCAGGCGGCCGAGGATTATAGAGATAATTTTCTTGAGCTTAAATCCAAGATAGAAACGCTATTAAATAAAGATTTCGGATCATTTTTGGAAAGTCCTCCAGAGCTTGATGTGGTAAAATTAAAATTACCTAAATTTGAATTAAAGATGTTTTCTGGTGATCCTAAGGAATATTTGACATTTTGGAGTATATTTTCAAAAATTCATGACTCAGAGGAACTGACTGCTATAGACAAATTCCAATATTTATACCAGTCTATGGTGCCTGATTCGAGAGCTGCTAGATTGATTTCCAGTTTCCCAATAACAACTGAAAATTATCCAAAGGCCGTCGAACAGTTGAAATTAAGATTTGGCCGAGAAGATCTCTTAGTGCAAATATATGTCCGCGATCTCCTTTCACTGGTTCTGAAAATGCTACGACTGGAAAGAATGCCCCTGATTTAGCCACCCTCTACGATATGCTAGAAACAAAATTAAGAGCATTGGAAAGCTTAGGCCGCACAAAAGAAAAATTTGCCGACTTTCTAGAGCCATTGGTGGAGTCATGTTTGCCAGAAAATGTTCTGCGAGCGTGGGAAAGGAGTAGAATTTCAGAAAGTACTGATGATGCTACAAGTCAGAGATCCCTGGGAAAACTTATGTGCTTTTTACGCCATGAAGTCGAATCAGAAGAAATGATACGTTTAGCTCGTGAAGGATTCGGTAAAGATAGGGGAGGTGGTGCTATACGAAAAGATTGTCAGAAATCGGTCCATAAAGATGAACCCACTGCGGCTACGTTAATTTCAAGTACAACTGGTGCAAAACTTAATTGTATTTTCTGTGACCGCCCTCATTTAAGTCAAGACTGTCAAAAGTTATTTGATATGAGCTATGAGGACAGGAAAGCGCAAGTTATAAGGAAAAGATGCTGTCTCGTTTGCCTTAAGGTTGGACATTTAGCAAAAAGGTGTCATAGTAGTGTGAGATGCTTAATTTGCAAACGGAGACATTATCCATTACTTTGCCCAGATTTACGCAAGGGAAAGGAAAGTAATTTTTCGCCTAAGGACAGAACAGCCGATAATGAGCAGAGATCTACAGAAACATTGCTAACAAATCTTCCCTCTGAACATGAAATATATCTCAAAACTATTATGATCAGACTACGAAATAGAGACAAGGAAGTGTGTGCTCGAGCATTGTTGGATGATGGATCTCAGCGGTCCTATATAGAAAAGAATTTAGCTGCAGAACTATTCCTTTCTCCATCTGGAAGAGAGATATTTTCTCAAGGACTGTTTGGCGGAGGAATTTCCCCTGCTTCTGAGCATAAGAGATACATGGTAAACGTAGAAAGCTTAAATCGCAAATATTCAACTCCATTGTCTCTTCTCGAGCAACAAAAGATATGCTCAACCCTGCCTAGAATACATGACAGGAAATTGCTTTCTGAGCTTTCTTCCCGAGGAATAAAACTTACAGATGTTGGAAGAGATTCACCACCTATACGAGTTCTTCTGGGAGCTGATATACTTGGAAGCATTTTGACTGGCAGAATAGAGGTATTATCTTCAGGAGTATCTGCAGTTGAGACCTTGCTGGGTTGGACAATTTTAGGACTGGGAAAGAAAAAGGAAGTTGTTAACCTAGTCACATTAAGCTTACAAAATATGGACGTGCCTAAAATGTGGGACTTGGAAGTTTTGGGCATTACAGATCCCATAGAGAAGGAAAATGAAAGCCTTCTTGAAGAAGAAACTTTGACCCATTTTAAGGAAACAATTAGGCTCTGTGAAGATCAAAGATATGAAGTGGCTTTACCATGGCTAGCTGGACATCCTGCTCTATGTGATAAATACGACGCAGCAGAATCCAGACTTCGTACAGCAACTAAGCGTTTGATAAACGAAAATTACCTTGAAGCCTACGATAATGTATTTAAGCAGTGGGAGTCAGAAGGTATTATAGAAGCTGTCGCATTAGATCAGCCTGCCAAGGAAGTCCATTACCTACCTCACAGACCTGTCATTAAGCCCTCAAGCAATACCACGAAGGTTCGCCCAGTTTTCGACGCTTCGTTCAAGAAACCGGGATATGCCTCTTTGAATGAATGCTTAAGTGTGGGCCCAAGTCTTATACATAAAATACTGCCTTTACTATTAAGATTCCGTTCTGGTGCCATAGGTGTAATTGCAGATGTGAAACAGGCATTTCTACAGATACGTTTGAGAACTGAAGATAGAGATGTCTTAAGATTTTTATGGTGGGAGAACACTGAATGCTCGAAAATAAGAATTTATCGTCATTGTCGAGTAGTCTTCGGCGTTTCCTCCAGCCCTTTTCTGCTGAATGCCACTATAAGTTACCATCTAGAACAAGAAAAATTCCAAACAGGGAGCCTCAGGAAGACAATTGGTCATTTAAAAGAAGGATTTTACGTGGACAATTTAGTTACGAGTGTTAATGACGTTACAGAACTGGAACAACTGAAATCGCAATCCATAGAAATAATGAAAGAAGGCGCATTTGAATTGCGCTGTTGGGCTTCTAATGACTCTAAGGAAGATCAAGATAAACAAATGGTACTTGGCCTGAGTTGGGATGTAATCAGCGACGAACTCTCTTGCAAGTTACCGTCAAATATAGATTGCACCCAAGGAAAGCCAGTTACAAAAAGGGTACTGCTATCTGTGATCAACAGTGTATACGATCCGATTGGCTTTACGGCTCCAGCTTTATTGTTACCAAAATTGCTTATGCAAGAAGCTTGGAGAGGAAAAATAGGCTGGGATGAGGTGTTGCCTGTAGAACTTGAACATAAATATAGACTTTGGGAGAGAACCATGCATTTCATGTCTAAATGTGCAATATCTCGACGATTGTTTGCTGAAAATTACGATGATTTCACGGTGCACATCTTCACGGATGCTTCTGCCTACGCTTACGCTGCATGTGCCTTTCTACGATGTGAATTCAAAGGACAGGTGACTGTCAAACTCATGGCAGCTAAAGCTCGACTTGCTCCAATGAAAAAATCCACAATCCCAAGACTTGAATTGTTGGGAGCAACTCTAGGCGCTCGATTAGCAGAAACTGTGGATTCTATCCTACGAACTACTTCTAAAACCTATTTTTGGTGCGATTCAATGGTGGTTTTAAGCTGGATTAAGAAAAAGGAGCCATGGAACACATTCGTTGGAAATCGAGTGAAGGAAATCAGGGATTTGACCAATATAGATGACTGGAGACATGTACCTGGAGAAGTCAACCCTGCTGATCTAGCTACCCGATGCTGTGATTGGTCAGACCTCCTGCAAAGCAAATGGTGGGAGGTCCCGGCTGGCTGTATAACGATGAAGAATCTTGGCCATGTTCTGAGGTATCGGAGACTCCGGATGAAGCATTTCTAGAGCGGCGTAAGACAGTTGTGACAAATGTAGCCACAGAAAACGAAGTTAGATTTGGAGATAGATTCCTGTACTTTTCTAGCTATAGGAAGATTCTCCGAATGACTGCTTATGTTCTCAGATTCTGCAACAATATTAAGAGAAACTCT
Source organism: Trichonephila clavata (assembly GCA_019973975.1). Taxonomy (NCBI): domain Eukaryota; kingdom Metazoa; phylum Arthropoda; class Arachnida; order Araneae; family Nephilidae; genus Trichonephila; species Trichonephila clavata. The sequence continues at coordinate 4,164 of BMAO01016827.1, forward strand.
CCTAAATTAGTTAATTCACTTTCATGTGAAGAGATTCAAAAGGCAGAGGAGACTCTAATAAAAATCATGCAATCAGAATGGTCCTCTGAAATACGTGAGAAGTATAAGGATACGATACAGTTTTACGAGGAAAAGGGCATCCTGAAAGTTCAAACGAGACTGATTCTCAGTCAAGACCCAGAGGACTTTACGCATCCTACAGTTTTACCAGACCATCCTCTTCTAGAAAGACTGGTTTTGCATACTCATAGATCCTTAATGCACGCTGGAGTGTTAACGACCTTAGCACAATTAAGAGAAAAATTCTGGATTCCCAAAGGTCGGAGAGTTGTAAGAGCAATTTTACGACAATGTATAAAATGCAAAAGGTTGACAGCTGGCAAAGTTAACCCAGATCCAGCTCCTTTACCTCCCGACAGAATACACAGAGTTGCAGCCTTTCAAATAACCGGCGCAGATCTGGCCGGTCCTCTTTCCTTACGTGGTGGTAGCAAAGCGTGGATAGTGCTATTCACATGCGCAGTATATCGAGCAGTTCATCTAGAACTAGTTTCATCTCTCTCCACTGAATCGTTTATGCAAGCTTTGAGGAGATTCTGGGCAAGAAGAGGAAGAGGTTCTACGCTATACACTGATAATGGTACAAACTTCGTAGGGGCAGCTAATGCTTTGAAATCTTTGGACTGGGATTTCATTCAAGCCGAATGTTCTTTAATGAAAATAAAATGGTTGTTTAGCCCTCCTTCCGCCCCATGGTACGGAGGATTTTGGGAAAGGATGGTTCGCAGCATCAAAGAACTCCTCCGAAAGTGTTTGGGCAAAGCATGCGTAACATATGAAGAGATGTTGACTTTACTCTCCGATTGTGAGGCTACAATAAATGGGCGACCATTGACATATTTGTCAGACGATCCGAAGGAGCTGAAACCTCTCACGCCTGCTCATTTCATCCAAGATATTAAAGAAAGAGAAACATTTGATTTGGATCTGATTGATTCTCAGCATATGTTGAAACGAGTGCGTTATCTTCACACTTTACGATCAAATTTACGCAAACGTTTCTACAGAGAATACCTTGGAGAGTTAGTAAGAAGTCCCAAAGTAGCTTCAAGAAGAAAGATAATTTCTCCGGGTGAAATCGTCATAGTTGAATCAAAGAACCCAAACCGAATGAATTGGCCTTTGGCGCAAGTGATCGAATTGTTTCCAGGCAAGGACGGCGTGGAACGTGTGGCTAAATTACGACTAGCCAGTGGTGAGATCATACGACCGCTTCAACGAATTTATCCTTTGGAGCTCAGCGCTAGTGACCATCTCATCGAGGACCACCATGGAACTGATATAGCTGCTCAGAACCCAGGCCCTACTGCAACTGATGTTCTCAAGGAAGGAAAGAAATCTCGATGGGGCCGTCCATTAATTCCTGTTAAAAGACTGAATTTGTGAACTGTTAATAATTTTACTTTGTAATGTCATATATAAGGTTTTGAGTTTGTAAGGTAAGTGTGTAATAATTTGTTTATGTTTTGTATTGCTCTAAAGTGTTTGTCTGCAATACAAAAGGTGGGAGAATGTTGCCACTCATTTTATATTTCACACTTCCTGTTGTCTTTTCTAATTATGTAACTTGTTATTCAGCTAGCGGTACTGGCAACAGAGAGGTTTTTGTTTTTGTAGAATTTCATCCATGTTTCGTTTTTGATATTGCTCCTGTACATAAGGTGAATAAAATAGTTATAAGAAAAAGATCGTCTTCAGTCATAATAGCCCCAACAACATAATTAATATCTTGAAGTCACCACAAACCACCATTGATGTTCTTGAAATTTTTTTTATCAATAACCATATCTAAATCATTCTATATTTCACTTCTATATGCACCAAATTGTCCCATAGGAAGAAAGTTTCCATTACACTATAAGACTGCTTTGAGGGTAGTTCTAAATGAATAAATAAATGGCGCCTCATAGATGAATTATATTCTATATTAAAATATTCTCTCCCAAAAGCATTTGACCATCCCTTCAAAAACTAAATTTCCCTCTTTGGATGAAGGCTGTATGAATTCTTTCTCCTGGTGCATGCAATATGAAATGAGTTTCTAGGTGACATTGGATTTTCAGCTTGAATCACGGCAGTTTGGCTGTATCTTTATCAATGCTTAAAGCTCTAACTGGTCATTGAACTAACTCTGAGAAAGAAATTGAGGTTTCATGTCTGAAGAAAAATCTCACGTAGATTCGTAGTTAATGCGTTTTTGTCCTCCGACTCTTTCAGGATATAATCCAAGGTTGCAGTTGGCTATGAAACGGATATTTCAGAGCAATGAGCGAATATCCGAGGCAAAATATTTTCTCACCTTTGTATTACTGTTCAATCCGGCGTGCAACGCGCACTTTTAACACAAAAAATAAGATCGAAATTTGCGGGTTCTCTTTATACACAGGGTATGGAAATGAGTGTTTTAAAAATAAAAAAAAAATAAAAAAATAAATAAGAGTAAAAAAAGTTTGACTTCTACATGTATCAAAATATATTTATTAAAAAGAAATGACACGCTATGAAACTTTAAAGGGTTGTATTTCTAAAAATACACTATTTTTTCTGAAGCTTTTGGGAGAAAGCTCGAATAAATGATTTCAAATCATAAGAGCATTACACACGAACATTTCAGGATTCTTCGTAAAAAGGGGATGCACGTTATACGGCGAATATACCTTAAAATCAAAAACTGTAGCTTGAAAATGCGGGTACGCGTTAAATGACGATGCACGCTATACGTCGGATTTTACAGTAAATCCTTTTTGCATATACTTCCATTTACTGATGTAGTTTTTCTATTCATGCAATATAACAACAATTCCGAAACGAAAATATTTTTTGTAACCCTTAAGCCACAAAGGATGACCAAAGAATTATGACAAACCCTTGGAGTTATTACTTATGACGCCAGATCAACATTAACATTAGATCAAGGTCCACGAAATTCATCGCGGATAATTGCTAGACGCTGATCGCTAGTCTTAGCTTTGAGCACCTTGCCAGGTGACAGTGCTATTTTGCTCGGTTCCACCCCAATTTTGAGAGAGAAATCTCAGGGGATGCAGAGTTATAAAACAAAGTACAGAAACATTAAAATGTTGAATGTATACCGAGTGTGGCTTTACTCAGCAAGTGAGAGGCTGAACTGTTTTAGGTTGTTAAAACATAATCTAATCTACCAGCAGGTATGTTTGCAATTATTCCTGGTACTCCAGAGAACGTATCGAAACATGTTGTTCACTGTAATCTGATTCAACTTTATGGGCTGATCACCTCACTTTTTTTATAACGCCAAATCCAATTTCATGTCCCTTTTCTAGCCCCACCAGGATTCGACATTTTTATTTTACTGCCTAATTCAGCTACAATAAAAAGCAAACGTGAGAAGAATTATAAACCGTAAAAGCTATCAAGATAAGGGGTAATTTTTTGCATATAATTTTAATTTTGACAAGTCCATGAGGTCACTGGTCGTTATTAAACTTGTTCTTAATTTAGTATTGTTAAATTAATTATAAAATACACATTGTGTAACACTAATACTTTTATAATTGTAATATATCAGTGTAAATGTGTATTTTATTTTTTATTATGGAATGTATTTTGTTTGTTTAATTTCAGTTAATTAATATTTAAATAATCTTTTTTTTCGAATTTTCAATAGGCTCGCGCCCCCTCGTAGAGTTAACACGCCCAACCTAGTGGGACGCGCCCCACAGTTTGAGAAACTCTGTTCTAAGCTATTGATTCGGACAAGATTTGTGTATATCCTCGAAGAACATTTTAAACAACGAATCAAACTCTTAGGAATGAAGAATTTTACCTACTGAGGGAAAGCTTACCAAGTATTTCACTGAAGCATACAATTACGAGCGACGCCATCTCGAATTCCCCTCAAATATATTTATTACAGATCCTCGTGTGCTCCACTTATCCAGTGCAAATGGCATCTCCCAATCATTAAAGGTAATAGGACAAGACCGCTTCTAATGGGTTGCATCTGATCAACAAGGGCTTAGAGACAGTGATTAAATCAACGGCCAATTCAAATCACCATACGCAGAAAATGAACGAATTCAGTGGATTGGATTGGTTTCATAAACTATATAATGACGTATTTTCATGGCTTATAGGTCGAATCAGAGGTTAATGAATTACTATTTTTTATAATTTATATAAAAAAATAAAGCATTTGAGTTTTTGTTTTAATATTAAGTATTTATTTACTTAAATAGATCTAAAATATTTGTATAATTAAGAATATTTAAATAAACCTAAATTTATGACCTAAAATTTATGACACGAAGTTTGCAAAACTTCAACATTATTTGGTTTAACATATATCTTTTTTTCTCTAATAAGTGGATTAGGACCAGCACTCTCTTAAGACAACAGTAAATTGAATTAAACAGATATTCTAAATAATTAAAGAAAACTTCAAAAGATGGCTTCACGGGGGATCGAAAGGTCTGTAAACAGAATAGAAACATTACAAAGTGTTCAAATTAGGCATGTACACAGATTGAATTTGTGTGTGTTTGAATTTTCATACCTCCAGAAAGAACACCATATGATATTGTTCTTTAAAAATATAGAGACTGCCGATAGAAGTGAAAACTTAGAACTTTTAGTATTAAAATTTGAAATTTCATAATGTTTGATTTAAAATTATGAACATCAATCTGGTTTTCACATTTATTGAAACTCCGAGCAACATCTAAATGCATGTTTATATGGTTTTTTTATTAGTCAAATATATTACGGCTGTACAAGATCATGACAAAATATAAATACAATTCAACTGAAATAGCAATTAATATACAATCATATTATATATGGATATTATTTGTATTTACTTAAATTTCAATGTACTTGATTTTCAACATTATTTTAATTGTTTGCATCATTGTCATCATTAATTTCAACAATACTTAGACTTTTTGTACTTTCAATTATTTCATTTTGTTCTAAAAAAGATACAATAGGCTTATGGTAACTAAAGTAAGAAAGGGAAATGTTTGATTCAAATTTATCCAAGTATTGAGTTAAAACCGCATCGATCGTCTTTTTATATTTTGTGGTACTGAGTTTTCGATCATTGGACATATTTAAACTGTTTCATTTAGAAATTCAATTAGTGGTAGATTTTTATCATCTGCAAAGTTAATATTGAAGTCTCCACTTAAAATCATCGGTACATCATATTTTCCGCTAAATCTTTTATCGAATATTTCAGAACTTTCCTTTGTATAAATCATCAAATTTTTGAATAAAAACTGTTGTATCTGTCTCATAGATTTGCCAGGCGAAATATAAACGGCAACCACACATTAATATGTATTGCCCCTTCTCGGAATCGCAACGAGCAACGCATATTTCGCCTATATCAGAAACATTAACATCAATGCTTCTAGTGAATTTAGTGTGTATATCAATATGTGAAGTAATGAAGTGTGACGTATCTTGAGTATTGTGATAAATAGCTACGCCTGCTGCTGGAACTTCGGGTCTTTCATAACTTACAACGAAGTTGAAATTCGGAATATCAAGCGGTTCTTCGTTTTTCATACGAATTTCCGACAAAAGCAGAGCATTTGAATTTTTTACGATAGCATTATTTTTTGGTCAGCTGCACGCGCATGCAATCTTTGACAATTGAATGAAAATATCGATAATCCTTTCTTGTTGGAGATGAATTCTAGAAAAGTTTTGGTGACCGTTTGTAGTATATTGTTTTGTGTGTAACCTTTTCAGTTCTAACGTTAGATGCTATCGATGACTTTTTGATCTTTTATGATGTTTATCTGTTTCTGAAGCATTCACAGGTGTTCCTGTTCTACCAATCCAAAATTTCCAGCTGCTGCTAATATTTTCTTGACTAACCAAAAATAAATCTTGAATCCTCATTACTGTTGTTAAAGCTACGTAAGCTAATTCTCTAGGATGTTTGCGATCGTATTCGTAGACAATAGCATCATAAGTATCTCCCTGTGATTTGTGAATAGTCATTGCCAAAGTAGAAACTATAGCGGAAAATGTTAAGGATCTAAGCAAATATGAAAAACGGATATTTAAAATAACCCTAATTCCCTGACAATATTTTTTCGTAAATTTCTGATAACAAAATTGAATGATATAAAATTATAGATAATCATTTTGCAAAAAGTAGAAGAAAATATATTTTATTTTTGACAATTTAAATTAATAAATAATGATTTCAAAATATTAAATTTTTAAATGAAATAAAATATTTATTGAAATTAAAGTCGGATCCGTTTTTATTATTTCAAACTAAAGATTTGCCGCCCATCCGGTATAGTGGTCAGTGAAGCTGACTGCGGTGCCGCAGGGACTGGGTTCGAATCCCGGAGAAGGCATGGTTGTAATCCTTTCTTCTGTCTGTGTTGTTTACCCCCGTGTTATACGTTCGGTGGTGCACGAGGTTTATAAATGTTAAAAAAAAAAACTAAAGATTTTAATGATATAAGGTAATAAACTATAATTTTGCATTTTTAACCATATTTTAAACTTCAACACATTAATCTTGAATTATTATTAGATTTTATAAAATTTTTAATTTCAAAATCCACGATAAAAATATGATTGAACAACTAGAACTCTGTTTTACCACGGTAGTAAGAAAACGTCTAAGCCAGTGTAAAATACTAATCCGGATTGCGTGGTACATTGTAGAGGTTAAATATTAGAAAATAAATAATACAAAATTTTCAAACGCCAGAATAAATTCAAAGATTTAAAATAATTTAAAATAATATAAAATTTTCAAACGCCAAAATAAATGCGAGTATTTAAAATAATTTTCTGTTATTTTTTTATCTTAAAAATATTAGTATATTTATTTAGTACTCACTATTGTGTACTGCACAATGATTCTTCAATTAAACGATTCAAATAATAATCAAACAAAAACACTATTTTAACAATGCACAGTATATACACATTTAACTTTGTACTAAATCCATTCAATTTCACTTATAAGATATACACATCACTATACGTCAGCTGTATAGCTATATATATATACTACTATAAGCATGTCGGTGACGCGAACGCACGAGATTTCACCCATCCAAAAAGTGTCTAAAGCGAACAGCACACTGCGCATGCGCCAGTCAGAGCATGTCGGTGACGCGAACCCATAAGATTTTACCTTAAAAAATGTGCCCAACGCCACTAAAGTTTTCACTTTAAGAAGGCATATAATATACCTAGTGATCCAAAAGTCAGGACGAAAGTTTAAAATGAATAATTCGAAAACGAATCAAGATACAAAGATACGGTTTGCACCAAACTGATGGAAAATAAACCGGGTTTTGCGTGGCTTAAAAAATATTTCTGTTAGAAACCAAAAGATGAGGCTGTCGTATTTCTGATGTAGGATTATGCAAATCAGCAAACGATATAAAAATGAGCAGCTGCAGTAGGTAATGGTAGTCGAAGAATGAATCCATCGAAATGCTGTCCCATAGTTGAGACAACTCTCTTAGTTAAACTGTATTATAAAGATTCGGAAAATACCATTGTGGCCTTGCGAGCATATCGCTACATGAAGGGTATGCGTGATAGCAAAGGACCAATAACATCTTCTGCATTGAACAGAATGATGAAGGAATTTGGAGCTACAGGTTCTTTGGCGTTACGTCAAAGAAGTGGACGACGTCTCTCAACTGCCGCTGCTGTTGCCACAACCGTTGCAATCCCTGTCGGCGGTTGCTGTACATGGGGAGTGCAGTCCTCGCGATGTTTTGAGGCAGACAGAAATATCATACGGAAGTGTCTGAAGAGCACTGCGTATAACTTTGCCACGTTTTATCCCTACAAGTTGCAACATAACCAAGAACTAAAACCTCCTGACTTCGACTCTCGCCGAGATTTTGCGAATTTGGTATTGAATAAGATGGAAGAGCAGCACGACTGAGTTCACACTGGGTTTTGGACAGATGAAGCACACTTCACACTCTCTGACGCTGTTAACACCCACAATTATCGAGTGTTGACCACCGAAAATCCACATGCATTTGTGTGTTGAGGCATCCTTGCAACATCCTAAAGTGACAGTCTGGTGTGACTTCACTGCTGATTTCTTAATTGGTCCATTTTTTTCGAGGAAGTCACACAGACGGGCTTCAAAACAGTGTCTATCACTGATCAGTGATTGTAGCAGAACAACATTATTCCTGAATTGCAAACGCGAAGGCACTCCAAACGGTTACCTTTCTGCAAGATAGAGCACCACTTCATATTTCTCTACCTGTGCAACGCCTACTACGCTCAACATTTGGAGAGGATTGCATTATCAGTCTCTACTTTAATCACGCATGGTACTCCAAGACCTTCCAATCTGACACCCTGTGACTTTTGTCTGTGGTGATCCTTGAAGTCAAAAGTGCACCGTGACCAACCGGCATCAATAGCAGCACTGAAAGAAACAGTCCGCCAAAATGTGTCTGCTATAACGCAAGAAATGCTACTAAATGCCCGTGAACGGTGCAGTGACTCGTCTTACAGCTGTACTTCTGAACGATGGACATCATATTGTAGTTCTAATTAATTGTAATTGACTTGTATGTTGGCGACATTTTTTTGATTTGTAAATCATCTTTTGAAGCAAAAAAACACCTTGGTGCCATCTGTTGGTCGCAAACAGAACTATTCTTTTCGTTGCCCGACAAAACCCGGTTTTTTCCCCATTAGTTTGATGTTAACCGTATTTTTGTATTTTGATTCGTTTTCGAAATATTCATTTTTAACTTTCGTCTGGATTTTTGGATTATTTTTAAAATGAAAATATAATATTCCGTAGCAAAATAATGTTAAATCCTTTAAAACTTCAACACAGGTTATGAGTGAAAGACTAGTTAAAGTAAGATTTTTTCGTCAAAACGTAATCACACATTTATGTAGAAAAAGTACAAATGCAGAAGTGGGGACCAGTTTTAAGCAAAACGTTAATGGTAATTAAGCAAGGAAATAAATTTTTAAAAAGATTCATCGAAAGCAAAGAAAAATAAAATTAAATCTATACATTTTCTTAAACGTCTTGAAAGAATACAATTATTTTAAAGTACCGAATGTTAATTAGGGAGGACAAAATGAAGTAATATATAGGTTTCAGTTTTCAATAGGAAAATAAAAAATAATAAGGAAAATACAGAACCATAAGGTTGCTAAGAGTAGATATTAGCACGCAACTGTTTATTTCAGCTTGTATAGATAGACATAAAAAAATAATTAACAATGTGTCGTTGCTTTGGATTAATGTGTCGCTGTATCACAGACACTATTTTTAATTCCTACTACTAGTTCCCAATCTTCTTATATCTTGTTCATATTTTCAATCGTTAATAAAATACATTTTTTTAAGCGCTCAAATGAGATGAAATTTTATATACACGATTATTTTGGATGACAATACGGTAATTTAATTATAAGTAATGAAAACTTATTGATTAAAACTAATTATTTAAAAAATCACAGATACAGACACGTTGGAATAATTTTTGACGACTTATCGACCCTTTTGATGAATTCTGTCGAAACTTTAAAATGATTCTTTCTCACATTTTAAAGCTCTCATTTGAGCTGAAATTTTCTATACACGATTGTTTTGAAAACAATACGATAGCTTCTTTATAATTAATTAAAATTAATTGACTGAAACTATTTATTTAAAGAAACACATTTTTAGCGATTTGTGTCAAAACCAGGAGCCTACGGATGGAGCTTTTTCAGGCGCACCTAGCAGGGGGTTAAGAGTGCGTTGCCAAATAACAGAGGGGACTGGAACTATACATTGAAATGGTCTTTAAAAGTTTCGTGTAATGTGTGTGAGATAGGGCACAGATATAATCTGGCATAATTTCTTCGTTTTGTGAAGAAGCTCTTGTTACAATATTCAAAAGGATATGGTAGAGTTGAAATGTAATTGCCTTACAATAAATGCCAAAATCTGCAGCATTAAGTGGTATATTTCTCTCATTTTTATATTGCCGCTTATCACCTTCAATAATTGGTGTTGTAATAATGGAAGAAGTTAAGAGTTAGTGCAATGTAGAATTACAATATGTAGCTACATAGCTTGCTGCATAAATTAAACAAGCTTCATCATTTAACTGATAACTAAACTCGAAGCATCTGATTGCTTTGATAATCATAACGTTGACTTTGGTAAATATATTTAGCATTTATAGAAAACTTACGCAGTCAAAATTTAATTTTGCAAACTTTTGGATGTCAATAACGACTATGTATTCATTTTAGGTTGAAATGCTTAAATTTTCTATTACAGGAGCGTGGGGGATTATGGAATACCGAGGGTTTGGCTCGGTTTGTAGCTGCTAATGCTTAGGAAAACCTTGTAGAAAGACTATCATGGTGCTACAGAACGAAAGCGCGTTTTGTGATTTTCACAACTTTTTGCAGGAATGTTTTCAAACATTTTAACCTACTAGTACACTTGCGACTTGAACATTTAAGTTCAGCATAATGTACATTGAAAAAATTGCAGTTTGTGTGTTTTACTTGTTTTTTTTTAGCTGACATTCTTTTGTCCTTCAGTTTAAAGGTTCATTTTCCAAGGTAGTCTGTCGGGTATTATGAAATACTAGATATTTCAAAATACCCAACACATTCCATTTTCTTATGTCATCTATAATATGCTTCATGTCATGAACTAAAGAATCAGAAAACAAAGACGCTGAAATATTTTCTGTAACGGAAAATTCTCCAAAGCTTAAGGAGGGAAAATTTAGATTCAATGAAAAAGCTGTTTTTTGTACAATCACCTTGACTATACTGGAAGGTGAATTTGGTTAATAAAAGCTAAACAGAAATAACATTCACGTATTCTTAAAATAATGGCTTTTAGCTCTATAAATAACAACGTTTATGAAGACTTAATTAGTTTGTAATGTGTGTCTTTTCTTACTTCCCTCTACTGCCCCTTGTCTACTCTCGGATCCGGCTAGATGTGTGAGGAGAACTGAATAATCAGTCAATATGATTCACTCTAATTATTTTACTGTCACAAAATATCAAGGAAGCACAGTAATAATCCAGTTTAGATTGTTGATGAATACTAAGAGCGCGAAGGTAAGACCAGATAGCCTGGGGATAATATTTACGGACCCTCAACTGATTTCTACGATAACTTATACAAGCTCAATTTCAACTACGCCGCGCACTACAAGTTATCCTCAAACTTCTATTTAAATAATGCTTTCAATACCTGTACTCTTGTAAAGTCGAAGTCCTACTGTTGAGACCTTGAACGCTTATACTTGATGGGATCAAATCCGATCCGATTGATCCTCACTGGGAAATCATTACTACACACTTTTAAAAACTTAGATCCGCGCTGCAGTAACTCACGATCCTCCACTCACTAACTCTCAAAAGTCGCGAATACAGAATTTATATAATAAATTTAATTTGCATAATCACGTTTTCTTACCTTCGGTGAAAGTAGGTTGAGTAAAATATTTCTCTAAAAAAGTCCCCGAGGAGTTAGTGGAAGGAACCGTATGCATCCGTCACAATCCATCACAAACATATCACAATATGTTTAAACCACATATTCCATATCACCAGTCAATGACATAATACCCTCCATTTCTCTTTTTCTTAAGAAACAACTTTTTTTATAAGAACAAAATAAATATCATTTTTTGACAAGCGATAATTCCTTACACTATTTATTGTCTATATCCATGATGATTTGGGAGACTTTTATCGAAAACCAGTTAAGTTATTTTAGGAAATGCAAATGCATAAAACTCATCCATACTCTAACGTGTGTGTGATCTGATACTTTATTAAAGCGTACTTATTTTTGGAATTTGTACGCTTCAGACAGAGTGCAACGTAACTAGAGTCCGGAAAAATCTATATTTAATTAGCAACTTAAAACGCATCATGTGAGATTTAAAAGCCTTTTAAGTAAGTTTTCAGACTCCATTACGTCAGTTAATTACACGTGAAACTTATTTCTACCCTGCAGTGAAGTTCTCCTTTTTGTTTTCTGAAACTATTTTTTCTTTCTCATTTTTAATTCTTTCCGTCACTCTCAGCTATTGCATAATTTAAACGCCATCCCCTGAGGCAGACATTTTTCTAAAGTTTTTAAAAAGAGTCCACTCGTTGGAACTTTCAGGGAAAGAAAGTAACTCTTAAGCAATCGTTTAACTCAAATAACATATATTTAGAAAGTGAATTACGAGTACTGAGGGTAAAATGTTACCAAATTAAAAATTGTCACAACACTTGCATTAAACATTTTCATTTTTAGAGGGTAATTTCATTTTTCACACAACACACACATAATTCGTAAAATATACAGCCTTGAAAATGTGACAACATTGCATGAAAAATATTTTAAACATTTTTAAGCAATGTTCTACATTCTTTTAATGCATCTTACCATTGTGGGATAGTCTTAGTCTTAATCAAAGTAAAATACGGTATGAATGAATTTAAGATAAAACTGTATTCTAACGAGTTTAACACGGGAGAAGGCGAGCACTTGATACTAACGTTAGTGTTCACGGGGGATGACGGGGACACCCCAGTCATTTTTTTTTAGAATTATATTTATTGTACACGATAAAAATCACAGTAATTAGTTAAAGAAATTTTGTTGCCTTAAAAAAAAATCAAGACATAAATGTTCATTTCTGGAAAATCCAAATAAAATACTATTACTATTAAAAATAGACTAATGTAATACTTTTATACTAATAATAAACAGAATAAATTGTTTTTGTGATGATCTAAAGCCTATTAACAAAATAACTATTTTAATAACTCTTATTAAATACTGAAAAATATTTTGTTTAAATCTGAATTTTATATGAATTTTTGAATTTTGCCCAACAAAAAGTAAAAATAAATTATCTTTACTTTTATACACATTTTTAATACACATTTGTTTTCCTCAATGCCTTATTATCTTAAAATTATTAACTCGATGCTAAAATGTATCTCTATTTCCTTCCTATGTAATAATTTTTGTAGAGCGATATTAATTAATTGTGTGTTACCAAAAAATTTAAAATAGATGTTTTATTTATAGGCCTATATGTTTCTATATGGTACCCATATAAATTGGAAAAACTGGGGGAAATCAGTCCAAACAGCCAATTGAATATTCTTTTTTTAATTATTGTTTTATGTAATATTATTTTTCCATCAAAATCATGTTACATTTAACCAATATATAAACAAAATACTTTTTTTTAACTTTATATAAGAAAGAAATACGGACAGCATAAAATTCATTAATTTAATTTATAATATAATTACAGATTATAATCAAAATACATAATGGGTACTAATTTCAATGAGATATATGGGAAACTATTCTAACTATGTATCGGAAAGCATTTAATTGAAATGTTCTCCTGTACTGACTTCTCAGTAAAGTTAAAATTTTCTGTACTATATTTTCTATAAAAGATGGCATTGAATCTATGCATAATCCTTTAATTAATTATCTTAATGTAGCAAATATCCTAAATATGGGAATAAAATTTTATTTCTCTTAAAATTGCTTTAGCTGATACAAAAACAAATAATATAAAAAAAAGTTTTAAAGTCAATACCTACTTAAGTGAACAAAGATAAATTTAATTTTAGTTAATTTTTATTAAATAGTTACAATTAATATAAATATGTATATATACACACACATCACAGAATCAGACTATTACATTTCAAAATACACTCATGTTCCTAAATTAAGGATAATGAAGTTCAGGCAAAGAAAGAGACAGAAGCAAAACAAATTTGACTAATTTGTAAGGTCTATTTATTAAACAAAAGGTAAAGAGCAAAAAAGATGCTATATGTTTGACATAATTAATAAAAATTGCAATTTTTACTTCCTGAGGCAAATATCAAAAAAGAACCTACTTACAAAAAACAGTATAACATGGTTAGTATGATAGTTAATACGGAGTATGTCTCCCGCATGATGCAATACAGGCCTTACAACGCCTACGCATGCTGAGTATCAAATTATCAATCTGATCTTGGAGAATATTACACCACTCATCAAGCAATGCTCTCCGAAGTTCCGGTAGACAGGTGGGAGGAGGTTGACGGGCTGCAATTCGTCGGCCAAGCATATCCCACACATGCTCTATTGGATTCATGTCCGGTGCGTATGCTGGCCAATCCATACGGGTAATATCGTCCTATTGAAGGCATTCGTCTACAATGTTTGCACGGTGAGGAAGGGCGTTGTCATCCATAAACAGAAATTCAGCACCCATGGCTCCCCGAAACAAGCGTACATGTTGTTCCAGAATGACATCCCGATAGATGTGGCCTGTCATCGTTACACTCTGAACATACAGGTCAGTTCTGGAACCAAGAATAATTCCTCCCCAAACGAGCCATCCTGCACCACCGTAACGGTGTCGTTCAATGGTGTTCTCGTAGTGGTAACGGGTACCTGGCACTCTCCATATGAAAGTCCGGTGAGAATCAGACTGCAAACTAAACCTGGACTCGTCGGAAAACATCACACAAGACCACTGTTGCGGTGTCCACAATGCATGCTCTCTACCCCAGGTTAATCGCAGGCGACAGTGAGTTGCGGTAAGGAGAACACATCTGGCAGGCCTACGAGCATATAGACCAATGTGCCCTAAGCGTCTGTACACGGTCTGCCTTGAAACTGTCGTACCGGTAGCTGAAGAGAGCTGACGAGACAGGTGTGATGCTGTGCTCCGTCTGTTTCTTTTGGCATTAACTGCCAAATACCGGTCTTCATTCGGCGTTGTAACTCGGGAGCGACCTGTGCTGTAACATCTACTCACATTACCATCATCTTGGAATCGTTACCAAATCCAGGAGATGACACTCTGGGCGATTCCAAGTTCCTCGGATACTTCCAGCTAGGTACGTCCACATTACAGTCGTCCGATAATTCTACCACGTAAGAAATCATCCAAATGCTTCCTTCATGCCATAACTATGCGGTTATTGCACTGAAAGGCTTTTTAAGCGCTTGTGAACATTTTTACTTCTTTGCCACCATTCCTTATATACCCCTCTCTTACACTCTCGTCATTGTGATGTACTATCCGCGCCATCTGGTGGTAGCCTGTAATTTGCATATTCTTCTTCAAGATGTGTGTGATAATTCTACAGGGGAAATTTTTATTTTAGAGTTCAATTTCTGTGTGATTCTGAATTATCCTTAATTTATGGACATGAGTGTAGAAAGGGATTTTCCTTCTTATAAAAGTGTGGGACTATTTTTTTTTGTTAATGTTTATTCATTAATTAGATTTAATTATTCTGGTGGAATTCAAACCCATCACATTTAGATTAAAAATCCAAAGCGCTATTCATTGCGCTACAACGACACAGCGAACGATTTTCCTTTCTATTTATGCTGTTGGACTATTATTTTTGTTTGTTGCTATTAATTCATTAATTAAATTTAAAAAAGAATAAGAAGTAACAAAGAGAAAATAATAGTCGAACAGCATACATAGAAAGGAAAATCGTTCGCTGTGTCGTTGTAGCGCAATGGATTGCGCGTTGGACTTCTAATCCAAAGGACGTGAACTAGAATCCCACCTGGGATGACCTGAGAATGTGATTTCTTTTTTACTATACTATTTCATTAGAATACTTAAATTTAATGAATGAATAAATAGCAACAAACAAAAAAAATTAGTCCAACAGCATATATAGAAAGGAAAATGGAAAATTGCTTTCTGTTTTGTCACTTAATATTCTGATTCTGCCATATGTATATACATACTTGTATTAAATGTAACTATTTAATAAAAAGTAACTAAAATAAAAATTTTCTTTGTTGACCTAAGTAGGAATTAACTTAATTTTTTATATTAAAGCTTACCCGCTTGCTGGTATCATGAGTTTATAAATTTTACTGCTATATATATGTATAAATTATATCTAATCTTGCATTAAGAATTGATTAATGAAATATACTATACCTGTAACTGTCACCTGTTGATAAAAAAAAAGAGCAGAACTCATCTAATTTGTATTTTCTAAAAATCTCTAAAATTGAAGCATAGAATGATGTTTGCTCTTTCGTAACTCAAAAACCAAGTGGATTCCCGCAAAATCAATTTTCGGTGGATCTCTACTCCGTAAATTGAACATGCAAGCCAAATTTCAAGTCTAAATCTAACAGAAAAAAACAAAAGTTTTACTATCAATATCCCCGTAATCCCGTCGAGAGCCGTTTTCCAAAATTACCGCTCTTAGCGGATTTCAATTCAACAAAAGAAAAATGGAAACCAAATTTCATTATTATGGTCCTTGTAGCTCGAAAAAAGTAATTTTTTTTGTCAATACGTCCCAGTAACCCCCTGCAACCCCCCATAACTTGATTTGCTTAAAATTTATTCTTAGTGGATCCCTATTCAACAAAAGGAACATGCTTAACAAATTTCAAGTATATGGGTCTAACAATTAAAAACAGGTATTTTTTTCTGTAACTCCTCTTGACCACTCACAAACATCTTTAGGGGTCAATTTTCATTTTACTCTTTGTTAGAGGAACTCTATTTCATGAAAGGAACATGCCTACCAATTTTAAAGCAGGATGATCAAGTAGTTTAAAAATGGAAATATTTATCGATTACGCCTCTTAATCTCCCGAAATTAAACTTGGTAGTTGATATTCGCGAAACCCATTTTGTAGCGGTTCTCTACTTTACGAAAGGAATCTGCTTATCAAATTTCAAGACTGTACGTCTAACAGTTTAAAAATGGGGATAATTGTCTATAACGCCCCTTGAGCCCCCTCAACGCCACTTCTGGGTCTGTTTTCACAAAACCCATTTTGTAGGGGAATTGCACTCTATGAAAGGAATCTGCTTAGCAAAATTTGAAGACTGTGCGTCCAATTAATTAAAAATGCAAAAAAATTATCAATAACGCCCCTTGAACCCCCGCAACACCACCTAGGGGGTCGATTTTCACAAAACACATTCTGCAGTGTATTTCTATCCTATGAGAGGAATCTGCTAACCAAATTTCAAGACTGTGAGTCTAATAGTTTAAAAAAAGAAATAATTATTTATATCTGCCCTTAACCCCCCGCAACACCCCTTGGGGGTCAATTTTCTCCAAACCCGTTTTGTAGCGGATATTTACTCCATGAAAGAAACATTCCTACCAATTTTCAAGCAGGTAGGTCAAATAGTTTAAAAACGAAAATATTTATCTTTTACGCCACTTATTCCCTTGCAACGCCAGTTAGAGGTCTGTTTTCACAAAACCTTCTTATAGCTGATCTCTACTCTATGAAAGAAATATCTTTATCAAATATAATGACTGTGCGTCTAATAGTTTAAAAATGGAAGTAATTATCTATAACGCCCCTTAAGTCCCCTCAACGCCACTTGGGGGCAATTTTCACGAAACCCATTTTGTAGCGGATATTTACTCCAGGAAAGAAACTTACCTACCAATTTTCAAGCAGGTAGGTGAAGTAGTTTAAAAACGGATATATTTATCTATTACGCCCCTTAATCCCCCGCAACGCCACTTAGAAGTCTGTTTTCACAAAACCCGTTTTGTAACTGATCATTATTCTACGAAAGGAATCTATATATATCAAATTTAAAGACAGTGCGTCAAATAGTTTAAAAATGGAA
This sequence comes from Trichonephila clavata, assembly GCA_019973975.1. Classification (NCBI taxonomy): domain Eukaryota; kingdom Metazoa; phylum Arthropoda; class Arachnida; order Araneae; family Nephilidae; genus Trichonephila; species Trichonephila clavata. The sequence goes on from BMAO01016827.1 coordinate 21,875, forward strand.
ATAATTATCTATAACGCCCCCTAAGCCTCTGCAACGCCACTTGGGGGTCGATTTTCACCAAACTCATTTTGTAGCGGATCTCTACTCTCTGAAAGGAGTCCGCTTACCCAATTTCAAGATTGTACATCAAGTAGTTTAAACATGGAAACAATTATTATTAAAGCCCTTAACCCCTCGTAACGCCCCTTGCGTTCCGAATTTCGGAAAATCCGTTCTTAGCTGATGTCTACTCTATCAAAGAACATGTCTACCAAATTTCAAGTCTGTAGGTTGAATAGTTCCAGAGATTTCGTGATTAGTCAGTCAGTCAGTCAGTGAGTGAGTCGCTTTTCTCCTTTATATATATAGATTTATTTTAACAGAGTATTAAACCAAAGACCTTCGTAATTAGCCTTTAAAAATGAATATTTAAACAGTACTTTCAACTATTCAAGTTTAAAGAACTTTAAAAATCTTCAAAATAATCTTAAAATTCAACCTTTATAATAAGGATTCTTACTGGAATAAATGCGAATTAAAACAAACAAATTATGTTCGCATTTCTGTTCCCCAAAAATTTAGCCGATAAATTTTGCAAATCTTTATTAATGTTAAAGTGTATAAAATATTTATTTTATTTTAATTTTTAATTCTTAGATATTACTCAAAATTTTCTTTCACAAAAAGCAAACACGAGACTCAAATCTAATATTTAAAATAGAGACTTCCGAAACACAGAGATGCACATTTCCCTAACTGTACTCTCGCACATAAAAACAACACACGAGGGAAAAGCATTTAGAGAGAAGGATGTAAATGTACTCATTAGATCAAAAAGTTTCACAAAAGAAGAAGAACGTTTGAGTAAAAGGAGGAAACTTTCAGGGACAAGTAGACAATAAGCGTTTTCTTTTTTAAACGAAAACACATGAATTATGCAACACTATTTATATTGCTTAAGCGATCTTCTTATAGGAGAAATTGAATTTTAAAAGCTTAAAATTGCGTTTGAGAACACATTTTCTATTTGAATATAGAATTCGCTTTTTTACAGAGGATTCATACAAGAGAAATAAATAACTTGTCAGTTGCTTCTGAATATTTATTCAGAGGAAACAGATGTATCTGATTTTATTTAATAGAATATTCTGTTTGCTCTTTTCAATAAAAATACGCATTCGGTTCTTTCAATGATTCGTTGCGAAATTGGGATTGAAGCTTCTTAAAGAATCAACACTGGAAAAAAAAATTTTTTATCACACTTTCAGTGTTAAAATTTATTAGATTTTTTCATCATATAATTTTAAAAAAATTCAGAGTCATTGCATATTTTTCTGAGAAATATTTCATTCTGTCACAAATACTCATTTTTATCATAGATTGCAGTTTGATGCTCTAGAGAAGAATTTTGCAAAATTAATGTTAAATGATCATCCAATTATATCAAGTTGTCATGATCGCTCGATACTTTTGGTTCGACTTTGCTCTTCTCGAGCCATTGTTTCGAGTATTGGTGCACGAAAAAATCATCATCCTTGGAAACCAACGCGCATTCAATCCCTCGATGCTCAAAGTCCTTAGATTGCCCTATTGAGGAAGTTTGAAGAGTGAATTCCATGTGTTACTGTAATCCTTTGGCCATGGTTCAAAATTATAAAGTCGCCAATAGATTTCGTGTTCAATAACACACTGACTCGCTGGAATTAAAATTTTATCTTTTACTCCACGCTTTCAAAACCATTCATTGATACTAAAAAATATTTTACTTGAATTGCATTTAGGAAACAAAAAGTGTCCAATTATCTACAAACTGTTCTTATTTTTGAATCGAATGTTGTTTCCTCAACGCAACTCTAATGGAATTGATTACTTAAAGTTTCTGTAATATTGACATAAAAATTGTAAACAGAAAATAAAAAAGTTACACACATATTTGAATTGTATATGAGTTTAGAAATCCGAGACCAATATTTAAGACTTTTAAAAATTCTTTATGCGGCATATTGGATTTAAGTATATGTGAACAACAAATTAAAATATATATATATATATATATCTAATAAAAATACTTAATACTCTTTTAATTGCTTACAACGTACATATAAAAATATACTAAAGTTTAATTACAAAATATGTATGATCAAATGTTTTTGTTCTTATCAATGCTAATTTAAAATTTTTCAAATTTAATGAAAGGGTGGATTATACAAATATTAGAAAATATTAACATTGATCCCTATGCCTCTAGTAAAAATTTCAAATAATATTCATCATTTTTGCAGAAACTTTTGCTTGTTATCTCAAAATTAAAGTAATTAATCAACTTTCTGAATTTCATTCACTCGCTCCTGAAACAACAAAACACGTACTGGCCCTGATACATTAGTTCCACCTCCTTTATAAATCATGTGTAGAGTAAAGTTGAGATAAGCAGCTTGCTGATGGGAACGGATCCTTAAAGCGAATTCAATTAGGCTCTCAGTTCACCTATATATATATATATATATATATATATATATATATATATAATTTTCTCTACTTATCCAGGTTATGGATGGCTCTGATGATAACAAATGGTGCTGGTGGACATTTTTAACACTCTCCTCTTTTCATCGATTAGTCACCTTTTGTTTTTCTCAAAACTCTTTTAATTTTCAGAGTTTGCTTCTTATAATTAACTGAAAAAATGTTATTTAAAGAGAGCTGCATCTGCATTTGAAAGACTAAAACTTTAATGCCTATTACTTTTAACGCTTGTTTAATTCAAATGTTCTTAAATGTATTTAAGGGAACAAATTTTTTCATTTATAAACCTTTATGCAAGTCATTCAGGTTTTCTTCTGTTAATTTTAAATTCAAGAATGCGTATTGATTTGATTTTACCTTTATAATAAATACCTTAATACACTTTAAAATATTTTTTTTTATTTAACGAAAAATAGATTTTAACGGATGGTTAAGTATTTTCTTAGAAACAATAAAAAACATTTTTCATTTAGGTGCATAATTTGTGGTAAATGTTTCGCTCGTTTCATTGTATTACATTTTTTGTTGAAATGAAATATCGAAATAGAATCGCATTTTTCTAAGAAACCAATTTAGCTCTGTTTATCCGACACACACACCATGTAATTTAGCTGAAATTTATTGAAAATTCACAACTGGCGTTAGTTTAACCTTACTTTTGCGCTAGCGGTCGTTAAAACACCCCACAGGAGTTGTAGGACGAAATTCACATATAATAGAGAAGATTACGTCACAATATTTCAACACTGTTTTACTAAAAATAATAAACAATTGTAACAGACCATTTTAATTAATGACTGAACCAATGGATGGTGCTGCCGTCTGGACTGTTACATACTTACATCCGTATTCATAAAAACAGTTATGCGAATCTTATTGTTTGTACTCAGGCGATTTAAGAGTCCTTGAAAATGATCTTCCTGTCCACAGACGGGGAATATTTAGCTTATATTCTTTCCGGCTAATCTTTTTTCTTTTTTGTATATTTTGTAACACATTGAAAATGTTCTATATTTAACACTAATAAACTCTTATTCGTATCATCTTTCCAATCTCTTGCGGCTTCTACAAATACGTATAAAAATTTTAAGTAAATTTGACAATTCAAGTAACGATTGGAAAATATTACTGACATATTTGAGAATAAAAGTAATATAATTTTTAGTTAAATCTCAAAATTTACAAAAATAAATCTTTAAAGTACTCCTCTACTCACCCCTGAATTTTCTTACGTTGTATTTCCCCCTATACTAATTCCGCCTCTTTGATTTATTCTCTTAAGTATTATTTTCAGAAAACAGATACAAAATGTTTGTTACAAATTTTAAAAATATTTTCTTTAAAGTGATATATTATTTTTTTGAAAAAGAAATAATAGTATTTGCATTTTCAAAGCATCAAGGTTTGACAACTACAATGCATTTCGCATTAGCTTTTTAATTGCATTTGCTTTAGCAGAAGCACATTTTTTTTCCATTATAAATATTCCCCTGAAAATTAGCTTTGCATCATAAACTTTGAATACAACTGGAAAAAAATTAATTTTTAACATGGAAATATGGCAATTTTAAAGCAAATGGGTACTTAAAATTTTTTAAAAAACGTTGAGTTAAACAGAAGTATAAAACGATGCATACTTTATTACATTTTGTTTTTATGTGTTACAAATACGAACAATACATAAATAGCTAATTACAAAAAGAATTGAAAATTCCCGAATGGTTTTTAAAAACCAATTTCATATTTTTTGATGATTAAGCATGTTTTCGATTCACTAGCTTCTTATTAGCATATTCATGAAATATATCAATTTGAAATTCATTTCATTTCCATTTTTTATTTTGATCATTCTTGTTTAGAATTTAAATGTGTTGTGTTATTTTTAATCCACTGAAAAATAATTAATCTCTTTTTTACACATCGTTCCATTTACTTTTTCTCATCATATACGTATGGCTTATTGTGTATCATTAGAGAAAATATACTTCAATTATAATTTTATGATAAATTAAATTAAAATTTTTTGAAATAGTTTTTAACAACTAGTAATCTGATTAAAAACAGTTAGCGGCTTTCGTATAAAAGTAGTATGAATTTATGTGTTAGCTTTTTATTCATAGAAAAAAAGTAAATTACAATAAATGAAAAAGTTTTTCGAACTGTATAATTTTATTCTTCATTAAATTATGGTTATGTATAGCTTTAAATTTACTACCTTAAATGTCCACAGTATTTTTTTATAGGTGCAATTAATTTTTCAAAAAAAAAAGTCAGTTTATCTTTTAAACAGTGTTGCAAGCTTCTAAAAGAAATTGAAATTTCTAATAAAAGTGCAATCAACCTTTTTTTTTAAACATGAAGAGACAACATTTTAAATTCTCAATTTAGAAATAGGAAATGAGTAAATATAATATGAATACTTTGTTGGAAAAAAATGAATAACTTACCGTAGATGAATTACATAAATAAACGTGAAATGTGACACTTTTTACAAAAGCAGTAAGAAATCCCGATTAAAAAAATCTGTTGGACGTGTTAAATAAATTATTCTGCAGAAAACATATTTCATTTCATAAATAGCATTACAAAAATTGTAAAAAATATAAATATTTTTTTATTATTTCAGCATGTATGTATTTTATTCTATCCATGAACGTATTACGATTAAAAAAGTTCTCGGACTGAATCTGTAACTTAAAAAATATTACATATTAAACTGCTAAAACACACCCTTCTTTGAAATAAGACCCTTGACTAACAACACACTTTTGCCATGGCTTGTAAAGGTCATCGATACATTTCTGGAATCCATTTTTAGTCATATCCTTTAAATCAGCCTGCAATGTACTTTGAACTTCGTCTGCATATTGGTCGATTAACAAGCGGGGAATAATATGTTGACACATCCTATACATGTTAAGATGCTTAGTCAGTATTCATTGACATGTGGCCCAGGATATCGCAACTGACTGTTCTATTGATTGAAGCCTGTGCTACCGCAGAAACCTTTTTGATATTTCCAACGGTGTGGGGAGTTTGTGGGCGTTCAGAGCTTTTGTAGTCTTCGACATTTCCTCTGCCTTCTCTGAAGCCTTAGCCTTACAATTGCTTCAACATTTTGTAAGTCTCCGTATCACTTTTCCCCAAACGAACTCAAAAATATCCCCTGTCCCGTTCAACAAACGGAATTTCTTTCAATTGCCGACGACTACATACATCCGCCTACAAAATACAATGCCGTGGCAACACACCGACCACGTGATTTGGAACCAACTTTCTTTAGAAAAGGAGAAAAATGCAATAACATAGAAGTAGCCGCTTTACTGCAAACATTTTCTACGTTTTAAGCTCAGTCCGGGAACATTTGAATCCTACTAGTATGTATGTGTAACATTCATAGAATCATATATTAAAATAGGTTAAATTATGATATTGATTATGATAAAATGCAAAAAAGACTCAAATGAAACCGCCCATCCAGAATTCACAAACATGAAATTTCAGCCCAAGATTTCATTTTATAGAAAATGCAATTTTTTTAATAAAAATTCTAAGCGAAGTCTTTGGTTTTAGCCAACAAGGGAATGTGTATATGTATAAATATGTGTTTTTAATGACACACGATTTAAATTTTATTTCGAGGGATTTTGTTTCATTTACAGTGATCCTGATCCCTTCCAGATCTTGCGCGATAATTAATTATTTTTTTAGTTTATTCGCCTTACAAGAAATATCCTTTTATCTCCTCAACGTTAGTGGCACGTTCCAAAATAATGTGATTCATTGTTTCATCATCCATTTTTTTCTCACCTATCATTGCATTTATTCGCTTATGGAAATCTTTAGATTCCCAGCGCTTTTGGTTGGGAAAGATATAAAAGGAACTTGCCCTTGTTCATTTCTTTTGTGCTGCCAATCTAGGACGAAATGGCACTACATTTACAGCCAATGAGAACACTTGCTCTCCTCAGGTGGCATTTTGGGTTTCTAATTTCGTATAAATTGCCGTAATACATCAACGAACTGATATAAAATTGTTTCATTTGCTTTGAGTTTTACTTTAATCCAGTAAGAATTTCAAGACAAATACACATTTTTTGCAAGATGTTTTTGGAAAATTAAATTCATTACACAGTTGCAATTACAGATATTTGAAATGTTTTTACAGTTTATTTGGAAGTAAAACTTTAGTTTCTTTGGAGTTAAAAAAGTATAAGAGAAAAATGTTTTTTTCAAGAAATTTCATCTTAAAGCAAATAAAGGGAACAATTATTCTTTCTCTCTGTTCTACAATCTAATGTATTAATTATAAAGAATTCACTAACACAACATTTGGCCGAGAATCCATATAAATCTTTAGTCCGATATGAGCACGCATATTTCACAACCGAACTAGAAAGAAAAGTATTAACTTCCTTAATACTTTTTCTAAGGTGTATGTAGTTCTACCAAATTAGCAAACCGTAAGAACAGTTACCAACTCGCGGTAGGAAAAATGAATCTTTTATTCCCTGTTCCTCTGCGAATTGACTTGCACAAAGAATTTTTAATCTTTCACCGATTTCATGGGGAAGAAAAATATGGAGACTTTCATCCTCTAATACGTTAACTTTTATAATTTTTGTTCCAAATGAAGGAATCTCTCTCTTCCTCCAGAAAGAATTTATTTTGTTGTGGAACTAAGATTAAAATATAAAATGTGCATTCAAGAAGAAAAAAATTGAAGAGTTATGTTCGGAACCATTTGTTACCTTCATTATCCTAATATGAAATGAGCCTTTTTGATTGGAGTATTACTTTACTTTCTTAACGTAATAGACATTTCTTTCTCTAATTGTTCATTTTGTAAGGTTTTATATCAGTCATTATCGCTTCAGAGGCCAAGTATCTTCCATTAAATAGTTATTTTGAGTTTGTAGCAAGTGAATCCATTATTCGCGAAAAAGGATAAATTATAGTTTTGTCTGGGCTCCCGCCCGGAGTCGATAGATTTTCTGAATCTGAAAATCGAAGGCAAACGTGTCATATAACTATGTAGCATGTAAAAGAGTCCTTGAGTATTCATTTGAGTCTAGTACTCTGGGTAGTATTCAACCATGACATTATTTATCATTCAACGAGAGCTTGAATTGAATAAATTCAAGAATCAAAAGTTTGGTAGCGGGAGCCACCACTAGACGTTGCCAGCAATTAAATGGTTCTCACATTTGGGGACTTGTGTCTGCAAAGACTATTCTGTCAAAATGCAGCGAACCTGAAAGAAAGGTTAATGTCTGAGATTCATATAGAGCAATGTATATTAAAATTCTACTATTAATTTAAGTCTGCATTTTCCTAAATCAGATTGAATTCGTAAATCTTTGACACTTTCCTCTTTATTCTTTTGAAGTTTGAATAACAAAATCCTACCGTTACCTTTCTTAAGACTTAATAGAATAATTGCAAGATTCCACGCTGGTAATGTTCCAGATAAGTCGATAATCCCGCTTCTGTTTTACCAAAGGTCAAAAATGAGAAAAACTAATTCACTTTGATTGAAACTGCATCCGAAATTTCTACTTTGGTTAAGGTATCCGTACACCTTCAAAACGTCATTTTCACCGAAATTTTCGATTTTTGAATTTTGATTTTATTTTAAAATTTGAACCTTTTGCTTTAAAATGGTGCTTAAATTTTGTTTCTATCTAATTTAGAACTTAAGTTATGGGGATTTGAATTTTACTCGGTATCTACTTTTTGAAACCGGAAGTACAAGTCTACATTCCGGAAGCTGAAAAAAATGTTTGTTTACATTTTTCTTTTACAAAGTATTGCTTAAATATGCAATAGTAGAAAATTTATACACTTTAAAATACGAATTTGAGTTTTCAGAATCTTCAAAAATATAATTGAGAACAGGTTTTTACTGATATTTTTATCCGGAATCTGGCAGGAAAAGAGAATGTGTTATTGTTCGTTTACATTTGCTTACATTAACTTTCTAAGTTTCTGTTAAATCCTTTTTTATTGCTAAAAATTTTAATTTTTTTCATTTAAAATAGGAAACTTAAAACGCAGAATTAGTTCAAAGAAAAAACGACTATTTCGTGGTAATGGATCTATTATTAAAGATTCCAAAAATTGTAGCTCAACATCCACCAACGTCAGTTCTTCAAAGATCAAAATGTCTGCTGTTTTTGATGAGGAAATGGCAGAGTATGAGCATAAAACACTTACTGGAAATAGAATTATATATATTGATGTCCTCTTAAATGTGTTTTTACAACTTTGTTGCCCAAGATGTTTCGAAGAAGGCTTATTGCTTTCTGAGGATTCAAGGTATGGTTTGTGCTCAAATTTTGTTATAAGGTGTAAACATTGTAACTTTTACTCAGGGTTTCTAGTTCAAAGAAAACTTTAAACTGTCCTGAAGTAAATACAAGATTTGTTTATGGTATGAAACAAATTGGTAAAGGTTTTTCTGCAGGGTTTAAATTATGTGGTACGTTAAATTTATCCAAGCTAAGTAAAACTGTGTACACTAATCATGAGAACAAACTCATGTCTGTGATTTCAGAAGTTAGTGAACTATCAATGCAAAAAGCAGCTTCTGAACAGTTAGCGCTACATCCTTCTAAAAATAAAATAGTTGGATGTGGTGTTTCAGTTGACGGAACATGGCAGCGTAGGGGTTACACTTCCATGAGTGGGTGTATCGCAGCTTTGTCAGTTGACACTGGTATAAGTAGTGGACATTGAAATAATGTCGTCATATTGCCCCACCTGCAGAAAGAATTCTAAAATGCCTAAAAGCATTGAATCGGAAACTGTTGCAGCAGATCACATATACCATACAATTTTCAAGGTTCTGCGTTAAAAATGGAAGCTGTTGGGGCAACTAGAATCTTCCAACGTTCTATTGTGAAGCGAGGCCTTAAATATGCACAATATTATGGTGACGGGGATTCTAAGGGCTTTATCAGTGTCAAATATCCGTATGGTGAAGATAGTGTCACAAAATATGAATGCATCGATCATGTTCAAAAGAGAGTAGGTGCGAGATTGCGCAAACTGAAGTCGAAAAATAAAAATCTGTTTGGTAAAGGCAAACTCACCGACTCTTTAATTGACCGATTGCAAAACTATTTTGGGGATTGCTGTTCGTAGCAATGTTGGAAACCTCTCCGGTCTTCAACAAAATGTTATTGCGGCCCTGTTTCATTGCTCATCAAGTGCCAAGAAACCCATGCATGGACAGTGTCCCATCGGAAAAGATAGTTGGTGCTACTACCAGCGAGCATTATCTTGTGGCCAAAAGCCAAAAGAAAAATATATAAGTTTTTCTAATGAAGTGTTAAACATGATTAAGCCTACATATTTAGAATTATGCACCAAAGAACTACGAACTAAATGTCTGCATGGCAAAACGCAAAACTCAAATGAGTGTTTTAATCGCATTATATGGTAGATAGTACCGAAAGAAGTTTTCGTGTGCCTCAAAATTTTAAAATCTGGTACATTGGATGTTGTTATATAATTTAATGATGGGTACAAGGATTGTGTTGACATTTAAAAATAACTTAATATAACTCCTGGTTATTTTACTTTAAAATCGTACAAACTTCTTGACGTTATTAGAATTAACGATGCAGAACGTCATTCAACACCAAATGTAAAAGCAGCGTAGAAAAATTTTAAAAACAACCAGGGGGGAAAAATCAATGTTTTAGAGAGTAAAGAGGGTGTTATTTATAAATCAGGGGCATTTTAAGTATATCTAATTGCAGTTTAAATTTTATTTCTGATTTATCTCAAAATTCATTTTTTAAACGTATTGGCATCTGACAACGTAAATATCAGAAAAAGTTGTGAACCAAATTAGTTTAAATTTTACAAGTACATTTATTTTATAGATTTAAAGAACCCCTACCATTTCCATGATTATAGAGTTGATATGCTTTTAGTAACTAATGTGTATATCATGTCACGTAATAATTTTTAGTGATTTTTTCAATGTTCTTTTACTCGAACCTTGATGAAAATTGTAATAATTTGATTACATTAAGAAAATAGTACCAGCCCTAAAAATTGTTATGATGATCAACATCAAATTTACAGATGAGTGTTTTTTTTTCCATTTGAGTTATGTGCGTTATTCTAACAATGAATTTAATTACAATTTTCACTATGCTTTTCTCTCTAAATTATTTTTTGTGCTATGAGTAAAATATTAAATGTATTTTTCATAGTTTTAAGTTATGTTTCATCAGTAAAAAATATTTTATTAGCAAATATTACAGTTTTTCAAAAAATTTTCTTCGAAGGTGTACAGATTCCTTAAGTGGGATTTATTCTTGAGTATAATGCGGAGAAAGATATTTCATTTGGTAACCTTATAGTTCCGGGGCTGAATCCAGGAACTTCGAGCATTCTGGCTGTCTGACAAGAGACGCGAAAGTAAGTGTGTGAGAGTAATATTAACGCACCACTATAAAGTTACACTTAAGCTATTGATGAAGAACATTGTCATTTTGAACCATCATCAAGTGACGAAGACGAAACATGAGCGCGCACCCCCTCTCTTAACGGCCCTCTCGGCCAGGTGGGTCTAATACAGTACTGTACTCGAACTCATGACACGCCAGTCACGAGTCCTTGAACTTGACCACTGGTCTGTTGTTGACACGTAAAAACAGTCGAATAAAACTCGAATGATATGTTCATCACAATACGCGCAGTCAACTTTACATGAATAGACAATTTTGCTTTTTGTAAATGAGCTCAATTTAAATATTTAAAGGAATAATCAATTTATACAATTCATAGATTTTTTTCGCTTGTTATCCATTGATCCACTTTTAAATTTATTTATTTTGCATTGGAATTTTTAAAAGATTAATTTTATGAAAGTGTGTGTACTTGACAAAGAAATTTGAATACTTAGTGTATGCCAGTTTAAGAAATAATCTATGAAAACAATTATATAGGTTAAGTCAAATTACATAAAATGCACAAATTAAAGAGCAAAAATAAAAATCATCAAAGTTTATTTCATTACCTTGCATTTCTCATGGATACAATTCACTGGTTTGCTTTTAGATTTAATGCTGGCCATAAACTTCTTTTGTTTTCCACTGTGGTCTAATTTAGGAATTGTTTCTTAAAAAAAAAGGACACTAGACTCTTAAGACGTCAATGAACTGAACTGAACACTGAATAAAACTGAAAACAATATTCGTACAAAGATAATCCAATGCATGATCGAATATATTTGATTAGGAACCCAGATGCCTTACATTGAACAGCGTGGATTCAGTACGTTTAGGTGCTATAAACTAAACACAACGACGATCAAGTATCACGACAATAAAACGAAAAGTTATAATTCCAGCTTATAAAACACGCGGGGTAGCCCATCCGTTATAGAGATTAGCGACGCTGACTGCTGTGCCGTAAAGCCTAGGTTCGAATCTCGGAGAAGGAACGGATGTTTGTAAATGTTTTGTGCCTTTGCGGCATACGGATACTCAAAATAGCCTTCGAGCTGCAAGTCATCTCGTGAGGTTGGTGGAAGGGGAAGAGAAGTGAGAAGCCCCAAACCCTTCTAAGCCATTTTCCTTCAAAATTGGGGTGGAACCGAGACAAGACGTACTGTCACCTGCATGGTGCTCAAAGCTACGCCTAACGATAGGCGTACATCTAGGCCTTTTCCACGATGAATTTCATGGCCCTTGAACTGACATCGTCATACAGAGGCCATTAGTAACGACAACAAAATACATGTTATTGAAACTCATCTAATTACAATTTTAAAAAATGTACAATGAAAGTAACCTTTTTTTTCCCAAGGTGCGACTAAAAAACGTAAAACAGGTTTCTATAAATATAAATTACATGTTAAAAGGAATAAAAACGTGTGAGCAATAAAATCCAATTATTGAATCGAAATTATTGAAATATGTTTACAAATTACATGTCATGGAGGAAAAGAAGAAAGAACTTTAAGGCCTTCACGCAGTTTCTCTTTAAAGTATGCGTGCTGATTTGAAATAAAAGTGAAAAATAAAATTCTATGAATCAGAGAAAATTAATTAAAAAAAAAAGAATATCATCAATGAGTCCTTTCTAGAACAGAAATAAATTGCGAGAGTAATTATGTACAAAAACTTGCAACATAAAGAAAATTGTATAGCATTGCTATGCTTATTATTATAATAATACTCTTAAGGGAATGATTTTGCACTTGTATAGGAAAATAAGTAGACACACAGAAACATACATCAATAAATATATCTAGTCACATTAAAGAACATGAAATGAAAAAAAAAAAAATGTACCGCGAAAACAAACGTAAAACCATAATGTGTTCTGTGGAACAAATAAAAAATTATTAAATATTACTTTAAAGAATTTATTACGAAATTTTTATTTGCTTATAATACATTTTCCGTATATCTGAACTATAAATATTTATTTAAGAAAACTAGAAATGTCGATAATTGTCAACATTTTCAGTATTAAAAATTAAATATAAAAAAAAAAAAATGTTCAGTACATTAGGATTGTAATTTTTCTAATTTAGTAAATTTTAAAGTTTGACTTCGAAACCAAGATGAAAAAAATTAAGTTTCATAATAATATTTGGAGAAGGAAAGGGGAGTTGGAATGAAAGTAAAAAAAAAATCATTGAACAGAAATATTATTCTACATTTAAAATGAATGAACGAGCAATTTAATCATAAGAAATATATCTCAAACGAAAAATAAGAATTTATTTCAAAAACGGCTTGAAGATAAACTGACCCAGATACTGAAATTATTTGTATAAGAAAGAAAAGATTCTGAAAGGTAAAAACTCATTAAAAAGAAATATTTCTTTTGATTTTTTAGAAACTGCTTCATTTAGTAAGAAAATAAAATTACAGAAAAAAATTATGTGTAAAGTCTAATAGAGATATTTATTTTCATTTCTTTGAAACACACAGAAAGTTTGAATAAATTAAAGTGTTGATGTTTTTTATTTTGTATTTGTTAATAACTCCATCTGATAAAGAACTGAAGATATAGGTTCAATTCTTTTCCATATGTATATATTTTTTTAATTTTGCTACAATAGATAAAAAAAAAATTGGAATGAGAATTACAAAAGTGCATAAATTAATATCAATGTTTTTCAGAATAGCTGTTGATAAAATTTTGAGCTATGAGCTCCATTCAAAGAAAATTCTTCATAAATTTCATTTCGGAAAATCAATTAAATATTCTGCACTTTTTTATTTCATTATTTTTACAGAAACTCCCTCACTATACTGAATTAATTAAGAAATGTAAAATGTGTTATAAATTGTTTAACTTGAAATAATTTTTATAGTACTTTTCCCCTCGATATCTCAGCGTTAGTTATTAAAAGCATATGAAGCATGAAAACATTCTTAATGTTATGGTTTGCATGATTTTCAAAATGTACCTATAAATGCTATATTAATTTAATTATCGAATAATTAAAAGATTGGAACAAAATAAAAAAATATGTTGTTAGTGAATATTCTAGAGATTTCCATATGTTTTTTAAAAGTAAATTGTAGAGAAATCTCTCTTATTTTATAAAATGTGACTCTAACGCAAGGGTACTCAATCTATTTTTCCATCGGGCCGCATACATAAGTCAGATACTTCACACTCACCGCAACATGTGGATTAATGGAAAAAACATTATAAAAACCGAGTGAGTATTAAAAAATTAAAATGTGGAAATTTTTCAAAATTTTATAACTCATTTTTGGATTTTATTAGCAATTACATAATAGCTTTGCTATCGGTCAATAAAAGAGTCGGGGAGTTTGCCTTTATCAGACAGATTTTTATTTGTCGACTTTAGTTTACGCAGTCTCGCACCTATTATCTTTTGAATATGACCAATGCATTCATATTTTTTGCGACATTATCTTTACCATAAGTATCTTTGACACTGATAAAGCCCTTAGAATCTTCGTCACCATAATATTGTGCATATTTAAGGCCTCGCTTCACAATAGAACGTAGGAAGATTCTAGTTGCACCAACAGCTTCCATTTTTAACGCAGAACCTTGAAAATTGCTATGGTATACGTGATCTGCTGCAAAAGTTTCCGATTCAATGCTTTTAGGCATTTTAGAAATCTTTCTGCAGGTGGGGCAATATGACGACATTATTTCAATGTCCACTACTTTACCAGTGTCAACTGACAAAGCTGCGACACACCCATTCATGGAAGTGTAACCCCTACGCTGCCTTGTTCCGTCAACTGAAACACCACATTCAACTATTTTATTTTTAGAAGGATGTAGCGCTAACTGTTCAGAAGCTGCTTTTGCATTGATAGTTCACTAACTTCTGAAATCACAGACAGGAGTTTGTTCTCATGATTAGTGTACGCCAGTGTTTCTCAAACTTTCACTATTGGCGAACCAATTTTCAATAATAATGCATTTGTCGCTAAAGTTACAATAGGATTTTAATTATAAACAGAACAAATTAACAAGATAAGTATTAAATTTTTTAATTGTTACTTTTGAATAATATATATTTTAAGCAAATTACTTTTGAGTAATAGGATAATTATAATGTTATTTTTTTTCCTTTCGCTAATTTTTAAATTGGAGCATATTGCAAAATGGTAATAAAAAGATATTCGTCCTCCATCATCCATTTCTAAATGTAGAAATGTCATTAGAAAAATAGTCTATGGTATATGTTGCTCTCTTTCATATCCAGCACATTTAGCATTCTCGCAAACGTCTGCGTGAGTTTGGGCAACTAACTTATCGGACGTCTCGCAAAACGTAAAAATGTTGTGCCTCATAGAATTTCAGCTAGTCCTGATCGAGCCGATACTTCTATAGCTACCGAATCTAATGTTCATTTTAAAATTTGCGCTTTAGTTGTAATTTATAGTATTAAGTATTTACGGCAGTAGATCAACAAAAACATGGATAAATTTTTAAGTCATAAGCGAACATTGGACAATAATAAAGCATCAAGAAGTGCACAGTTGCAAAAGTTAAATCAAGTAAGTATTTTCAAAAATATTTAAATTTTTTATTTACCGCTACAAAAGTAAATGGAGAAGAACGCCCCCGTGAGTTATTTGTTCAAATATATTTTGGTAGCAGGCAGTATGTAATAAACTTAACCTAATAAACTTAAAAGTCCTTTGGAACCGCTTCATGATGAGTACATTAACAAGCCTCGAGAGTTCTTTGAATTAAAATTAAAATCATATGAAAAACAAAAAGCGTTTAAAAAAATGTTTTTGTGAATGAAAAAGCTTTACATGCACCTTACAAAGTATCATACAAAATAGCAAGATGCAAAAAGTTTCCCAGTACTGGCGAAGAAAGCATGTTTTGCCAGCAGCAATTGAGAGCTTCGAAACCATGTTTGGAGAAAATTTTGGAGTCTATGGACTGCAACTCTTTGGTGGAATCAACTGTAATTTTAAGCCTCAGAGAATTAGCATTTAGAATTATTGTTACATAATGGAAAAGAATGTAAAATTCCTATGAATAATAATTGTGTTATTTTCTTAATATTTTTAATATTAGCGAGAGAGGAGACACTTCAAAATGCTTTAACCCGGGAGCAGGCGCGTAATTGATACTAATGTTAATAGTCACGCTTGGTGACTGAGTTACCTCAATCCTTTTTTTAATAATCATTCTTATTGTACACGATAAAAATCCCGATTCTAGTGAATAATTTAATAATGAGAAAGTATATTTACCAACTTTCAATAACTTTTCAATTTTTATTCGATAACTGGAGCAAAAATCCAGTAAAACTGAACAAAAACCTTAAGATTGTAAAGAAACGTTTGCCACTCTCAAAAAAGAGGGAAATATGTGACAAATACATTTTAGTTACTCAGAACACTGTCATATAGGAGGAAACCGTCAAGGTCATTGGTAAAAAATAAACAGTTTTTCCGGAAGTAACGATTTCGTAAGCCTTGGATTACTTTGCGCCTCGCTTGAACACTACCGGGCTAAAAGTGTATTCAATATAAAAATATGGATGTTAGCTCTAAAAATGAACTGTGTAAAACGCTCTTTTCATGATGCTTTATATGTTTTAGCATATTCATAAAAAATAAATCTTAACGAAATAATCCTTCAATCATATGTGCTTTTCGAAATATCATAAAACTCTTTCGCATGGATTAAAACTTTTGTTTTTTTCTCTGAAAGAGTAGTATTTTAGATTTAAAAAGAAAACGTAATAAAAAAATCTCTCATCGTGGAATTACAGCAAATCAAACAAAATGTTTTTTTTATTTGGTTATAGGATCAAAGATAGCTTGAAGTAGATATGACGTGGTATTGCCAGATGATACATATAAATCACATCAGTGTAAATGTGTATTTGTTTTCAAGTCAAAAATATTTTGTTTTAATTCATTCCAGTAAATTATTTCTTTTTTGAACATTTATTTTCGATATGCTTGCGGCCCCCTTGTAGGGTTATCACGTACCCTAAAGGGGGCGCACCCCACAGTTTGAGAAATGCGGGTGTACGCAGTTTTCCTGAGCCTGGGTAAATTGAACTTAACACATAATTAGTTTTAGGATTCGAGTTAGAGGTTAGAGTGAGGATTAATGTAAGATAACGCAAAGCTAGGCAATAACACTTCGTAGATTATTTAATTAATATTAAGATTGACGATTTGGCAGGTTAGTTGTAAAATTGGATTCGGTTTGTTTGAACTGTGTGTGTGGATTACTTTAGAAATTTTCTTGAAACATAAGAAGGTGTATTGCCTGGACGTGCTAAGTTTAAAATTTCCGATTATATCTCCAATTATCTAGTCTACTTCGCTACTGTTCCGATATTTATCAATTGGTGCATTTCTTAGCTTGGGTTGCTGAATTTGTATTGTTTTTGTGAATAGTAATTAACTTGTGTTGTTTTGAGTATGGCTAGTCTTGCTTCTAATTCTCCTATACTAATGGATGGGATAACCCATCCATTACAGGTTCTCCGCAAACAACTTATACTTTACGCTTATACTAAGGGCTGCTTGAGCTGACAAAGTTTGAAAATTACTGCTTTAATGCATATTTTTTTTTAAGAAATGCGATTTATTTAACACCATATTTAATATTGGAACTGTTTTCAACACACGCGCGCACACAAATTTTAACTTGATTAAAACACAGAGTCCTAAAAAAGTACCAGTTTTTTAACATAAATAACTTCACTAATTAAAAATTAGTAAAAATTTGAATAATCCTATAGTAATGCAATAGTTTATTCAGTATTTTTTAATCAATTTTTTATATAAATGTTCTTTTTTTGTGCGTCTTTTGCCATCAGAAAAAAATAATAATTCTCAGTGTTTGAATATTTTGATTTAAGAGGATAGTATAAAAACATTGATCTCAAGTAGTTCTCAAAGTTGTTTAATTTGAAAGCAATTCAGAAGCTCGAGCCCATTGTTTGTCTTTTTGTGGCATAGTAATAAGACTAAAAAGAAATTCAAAACTTTTTGACAGAATTTTTTTTTCGTTATTTAATGGTAATCTCATGAAAGTTTAGTGTTGGCATTAGTTCTTAATTTTAAAAATGTAGTTTTGATTTATTTATTATTATTATTATTATTATTTTTTTTTTTTGCTTGATTAATTTTTTTGACTATGCGTTGCCTGGATTAGACTAAATAAAAGAAATTTGGGAATTATATGACAGTCTTTTCATGGGATACTTATTAAATTAGCATCTCATTCGAAGGAATGATTGAGTGAATATTAGCGTCGCACTGTTCAACTACACGAGGGCTTTAGACGACGGACTGCGTAATTTTGAACCATGGTCAAGTGACGTGGACGACACCTGAGCTGGAACCCCCTCTCCTAACTACCACAGCACATCAAAGGGAGGACATTTGCGCTCTCAACAGATTTAACGTGTATCGCGCCCCTACACGGCGGGTCTTCAGTGGTATTGGGCTCGAACTCATGAAACGCAAACCATGATCCGATGCCTTGACCACTTGGCTACCGCGGCCACTCTCATTCGAATGAAGCGAATGAAGTTCTTCACCATGTAAACGATCTGTTGATGCCATTGCCTCTTCTGTTTCTTAAGGGTTTTTTTCTATAGGAACAAACAAAATCCAACACCAAGTTTCTAAACGCCCTCAAGTAGCTGAACAGTGCGACGCTTTAATATTCTCTCACTCACTTCCCTAACACCTATCATCCCTTAAGCTCTATATAAGATTTTTAATCCTTTGCAGAACATTTCACACACACATTGCAAACATAATAAAAAGTTAGCATCTAAAGTTTTCATTTGAAATTTTACGTTAAAGTAATTTTTTTTAAATTCTTGATATTCATAGATGAAACAAAATGGTTCTACAAACTGCATCGATTTTTTAAGAAAAAATATTTATAAACATTCTCAAGATAATGAAACTTATTGAAAGCTTACTAATGTTGAATTTCGAAGCTTCATATGGCCTTTTCACGAAGGACCTCTTAATTTTAAACACCTCACCAAATTACACTAGGTAACAAAAAACAACTTTTTGTCTGTTTCCAAGTTTTAAATAGCCTATTCTTACTAATTCTGGGTTGAAAAAAATGAATATGTAAATGAAATTTATTTATTAGCTCTTGTTTTTAAGATATACAACAGCCCATCTATCAATTTATTGGTAAATTTGAAGAACAAAACACTACTAACTAATACATACAGTACAATAAGACATGTTACAAGAAACCGTGTTCATATCAGAAATCAGTAGTATTTTTAGTTTATTTCCTGTGAACATTTCCTTTATGAATTGACTCTTGTATATCGAAGTCCGAGTATCCCCAGCAGTAATTTGCGAGCATTGATTCATCCCGATGACCCTGAAACATACGTTCTATTGCTGTGATATCTTGATGAAACCTTTCACCGTGTTCACATTGCTAACAGTTTCACAGTTTTTAGGAAACAAATCAAGATTGGAATGTTAAAAATGGATTTTTAGAGACATGATCCAGAGTCATGAAAATTTTGTAGGAGTTCTTTCACCAACTGTTGATAGTTCTCATCCTTTTTGCTGTCTAAAAATCCTTATATCACACTTATCTTTGAGACCTAAATATAGTTGAATTGATTTACCTTGAGTTGTAAGATGAAAAACAGCGAATATCACTTGAATCGTGCACTGTTGCCTGTTCTTTGTTCTACTGATGCTCTAGATTAGACTCAAAACACACCTAAAGAAAAGTGGAGCGGTTGCACGCCTTTCAGTGAAATAAAAATCGATCCTGAGGCAAGAGCTTCCATTTACCCGCTCAAATGAACATCAAAAAGACTGTACACAGAATGTAAAGACGAGTAAAAATACAGCTATCTCTACGAATTGCGAGTTCTGATTCTTGAAAACAAGAGCTAATCTGAAGTTTTTATGAGGATTTTCGTGTTTAGCAGAACAAAATACTTCATAATAAACTATTTTTGAGCCCGAAACAATTTTGATGTTGACTAGTGTTACCAGGAGTAGGATTGACCTAAACCCCCATTCTACAAACTTCCACTCAACACTAATATGAGGATTTTGAATCTGTATATATATTCAACCTCCTTACAATTTCACTGGCTCT
Source organism: Trichonephila clavata (assembly GCA_019973975.1). Taxonomy (NCBI): domain Eukaryota; kingdom Metazoa; phylum Arthropoda; class Arachnida; order Araneae; family Nephilidae; genus Trichonephila; species Trichonephila clavata. The sequence continues at coordinate 41,996 of BMAO01016827.1, forward strand.
TGGATTCATGTTTACGACTCGACAGAAGAAACGTCATCCACGAGTTTGTGACCATAAGCACTGATCTATCGGGACAACTATTCCACCTTGGGATTGTGATATATTTTCGACAACTCCTTTCCCGGAGAATTAAATTCGATACTTACGTACTATCGCAACCATGCCAACTTTTAAGATAATTCACCAAATTTAAAATCCCACTTTCGCTTATGTCGTAGGTGCTGAATTGGTAACCATGTGTTTCGCTTAAAATTTCTTCACTTGCCGCCATTCTAAACCTAACATTTCGTTGATACGGCAAGCTAGAAGACTAAAATGCGAATCTGGGATTTATCGAACTCTTAAATAATTAAAATTAAAAATTAAATTAATAATAAAATAAACATATTATTATATAAAATGCTAAAATAAAACTAATATACCAGGTGTTTCTAAATGAATATCGGTGGTTTAATGCTTTATAGTATTTATTACACATAACTTAAAAGTATAATTCATACATTGAATGAAAGACTAACTGAAACAGTTTTACCTACAAGTTTGCAAATGTTCAATGTGTTCCCTATTCGTCGCACAGCACACATCAAGTAGATAGGCACGCCGTTCGTCCCAAACTTTGTTCAGCGCATCTGAGATAATACTTGCAACAGCTGCTTCAATCTTGTATCTCAAGTCTGGAAACTCAGCTGGTAGCGGAGGAACGTATACATAATTCTTAATAAATCCCCACAAATAAAAACAACATGGCGTCAGATCGGGTGAACGCGGAGGCCATGCGAAACAAGCTTTATCGGGAGGCTCTTTGCAGCGAATCCATTGGTTGGGAACAGCAATGTTCAACCAATACTCAACCGCATACTGAGAGATGCCAGTGAGGTGTTGCACCATCTTGCTGCCAAATGTAATTATCTGGTTCACTTTCTTCCAATTGAGGAAATATCCATAGTTGTAGAGCATCAAGATAGGCATAACCAGTTACAGTTGGTTCTCCGAAAACGAAATTCCTATACACCTTCCGCCGAGATATGGCACAAAAAACATTCAATTTAGGTGAGTCTCGTTGCAATTCCTGCCACCTCATGAGGATTTTTTAATCTCCAGATGCACGCATTACAAGTGTACACATGTCCACTGAGGTGATACGCTGATTCATCACTGAATAGGACAATAACATTTTCAGTAAGATACATTAGCATGCATCAATATGTCGTTTAATAATTTGGTGCGTAAGCCGTAGTTTGTCGGTTTTAGAGCTTGTAGCAACTGCAAACAATAAAGACGTAGCTCTAAGAATTTGTGTAAAACTTTCCAGACAGTCGTCACTTGCATTGATAATTCAAAACTTGAGAGCTGAACTGATTTATTTGTTCTACGCAAGAAAGAGTCTCTCACTCGAGCAACACTCTCTTCGCTAAGCCTTGGTCGTCCCGTACTTTCCACTTTACGAAGACAGTCAGTTGTTTCAAACTGATGATACCATCTACAAATGTTATTATCGTTTGGAGGTTGGCAAACGAACTTAATACGGAACGCTCGTTGCACAATAATAGCAGATTCTGTCTTTGCAAACTGGAGAACACAAAACGCTATCTGTTCATTAGTCGCCCTTATTTTAGTAGTGCGCTCGGGCAAGTAAGGAGGAAAAAATTAGCTTACGTTTCGTGCAAGCACACATGCCAGCAAACGAAATTGTTTCAGTTGCTCTTTTACTCTATGTATGTGTCATACTAATATGTTTAAAAACTGTAAAGCGTTAAAACTCCAAAGTTCTTTTAGAAACACCCTGTATTATAAAACTAATCAAAAGTAAAACTAAGAAATAAAAATTAGATTTTTGTTTTGTTTATTGATTGTTACTTATTTATAATCACGTATTATTTTTCAGATAGTATTTTTCGAGTACGTGCTTCCTATTCCCATCACAGTTATTCCATTTTTAGAGTTCATGCGGTTTTATTCAACGCTGCCCACATGGTAGTGATAGTTCGAAAGTACCTAAAGTTTATATGGGCTTATCACATATTTTGCTGCATAAATAAGAGTGAGGGCATTCATGTCATTTAAATGTTCTTAAGGGCATCTGCTAAGTATTTATTTAACTAAGAGTTTCAGTAACAATAAATTTTTTTTATAATTAACATACGTTTACTGCTTACATTTTTATGAACCGATTTAAAACACACTGCGTGCGAAATTTCTTTTATATATTCTAAGTATATGACGAGTAATATTTATTCAAAGCCTATTTTGGGGGAAACGCAAATCTTCACATTCTTCAATGTAAACCTAAATTTTTTCCCCCTCTCTAAAATGAACTAATGATGAAAGCACACAGGTTCAAAAGAAAAGGAAAACCAGCAGATCAAAGAATGAAAACATAAATTTGTAGTGGCTTAAAAGGAAACCCGCCATTAACAAATAAACCACTTAGTCAAATACGCTTTTTTTTAAAATCCAATTCTATTTGTTATCTGCAGAAAAATGTACGTGTATAAAAAAAAACAATCTTATACTTTTTAAAGAAAAGGAAATTTGAATTGTTTGAATTGTTTTGCGTTGGATACTGTGCATTTGCTTCCAATTGTGTCTCAGGATGAGAAATTTGAAGTGTTAATCATTAAAGAAATTGTATCTTTTAATGAAGTAGAAATGATGCAGATCAATCCCCATGAAGCCTAAGCTCTAATCAACAATGTTTGCTGTTTGAAAGTTCATTTTCAAAAGAGAACTTTTTTTAATATTTCCTTTTTATAATAGAGAAACAGGATACTATCTATTTACCAATTAATACCTAATTTTACCCTAATATAACCACTTTTAAAACACAAAAAAGTGATACTTTTTACAAATATTATTTTTGTGATTGGTTACTTATACTGCTGATTTATTCTGATACTTGTGTATCAGTTGATGCTTTGTAAGCCAGTGTCTTTCAGACGACGTACATATAACTAAGACAAAAAAAAAACCCCACTTCTAAAAAGTATATTTGAATAGGAAATAGCACTTTGTGAAAAATACTACAGGAACGTAATTATGCAATGTGAAAATGTTTCTAAGAATAAATGAAAAACAAAGAAAGAAAAATATCTGAACCATACAGACGCTTTAATTTCAATTTGTAATTCAAGACTGCTAGAAATGAACAGCTTTTTAAACTGATACATTTTTATGTTTTTAGTGCAGAGGCTGAAACATATTGAAACAGCTTGTGTGTTTTATTCATTTTTCATTCGAATTTTAGTTTTGTAAAATTTAATTCACAAGCAATCTATTTTTTTTATTTCATCTCCTTAAACTTACTGATTTTTTCTTGTTAATACATTTTATAAAAAGAAAAAAAATACATTTTAATGAATATCAGGTTTCACAAAAAAATCGTTTCCTTTAAAAAAAAATCTGCATCCTTATTGCTAAAATAAAACTGAAAGAAAATTTGTAGATTGATAGTTTCCGATGGAATAAAAGTCATTTGCAAAATTTATTCTCCATTCGAATAGATTTTTAAAAAAAGTCAGTGGATATGTTTTTTTTGTGAGCAATGAAAGAATGTGTTTTTCATTAAGTCTTAGTTCTTACGTTTCAGAAAACTTTAAGTACTTTTATTAAATATATTTTAATTTTGTTACTTGTATAGGATGTACGATGGTGAAATTTAAAGATTTATTCAAACAAAAAATAAATTACACTATGAAAAAATAATAAACTAACTGTTTCAAATCATATGTAGGGTTTTTTGTTAGATTTTAATAGGTTTTCTCTGCAGTTCTTCTTAAAAGATTATAACCAATGAAAAACAGTTTTAACATTAAAGAAATTAGCTGACTGTCTTGATCGATTCTACAAAATTGGAGGCAACATTAAAAATTTAGGGCACGAAACTCAATACTTTAAATTAATTTATTTCAAATGTATTGATTTTCTAAGCATAAACCGACTAAACAAAGAGATCATTTAAGTTCAGAATATTTGCTCATACTTCAAATGTGAGATTATAACAGAGTGTATACAGCCAATGCAGACGGAAAAAAAACTCTTACCAGATATACACTGCTGCCCACCGTAAATGCAACACCAAGAAAAACATCATATAGCACAACAAAATTTATTTTATAGATAACATGTTGACCAAGTATCAAATGTTTAAATTTATAGACTTCTGTGCAGTGTGGTTCCTGCCAGAATCAGGATTGATTCAAGGAGACTTTGGATGTGTTCTTGGGGTACAGCAGACCAAGCAGCTTCCACACGTTACCAAAGTTGATCTGGTGTGGCAGCTGGGGGTGTAATCTGGGTCATTCATTCAGCAACCATGGGCCACATGTTTTCTATCTGCGAAAGATCCGGAGAGCAAGCCGGCCAGGGAAGCAATTCAATCTGGTGATTGACGAAGAACATTTGGACAATGCGTGTCACGTGTGGTCGTGCATTATCCTGTTGAAATATGACTGTGGCCAAGCCCTGAAGGTAAGGAAGCACAACTGGCTCCAACACCTCGGAGATGTAGCGCTGGGTGTTTAAAGTACCGGCAATGCGTACAAGAGGAGTGCGAAAGTGATATCCAATACCGCCCCACACCATAATACCCGGTGCAGGACCAGTGTGGCGGTGCATAACGCAGCTGTTCAGCGTCCTCCCTCCATGGTGTCTCCAGACTCGAATCCGAACATCGTGGTGTTGCAGACAGATGCGTGACTTGTCAGTAAAGACAACTTCTTTCCATTCTGCAGCCCACATCCTTCTTTCACCAACCATTGGCTGCGGAGACGTCTGTGGTTCTGCGTCAAGGGTAGACCAAGCAATGGACGTCTTGCTGACAGACCACTCTACTGTAAACGGCGTCGAATGGCACGCGCAGACACTGAATGGTGCGTTACAGACTCAACGTGCTGTGCTATGGTTCGTGATGTGACTGAGCGATCCGTCACTGCCATGCATACAATTTGCCTGTCTTCACGTGAATTGGTGCACTGAGGTGGATGCGATCGACCACGTCGGTCCGTCGTACCCTCCCGCCTCCAACGGCCACATATCCGCATTACAGTTGTATGGTTTCGTCCAACACGACTACCGATTTGCCTGAAAGATAATCCACAATCTCGGTAGGCCACTATCCCTCCTCTGTCGAAATCGAATACTTGATCAAAAGCTGATCGCTGTTTTTTATGAGACATAACTGATCGTTTTTTGAAAAAACCACAAGAAAAACACAATTGCCGAACTTGAAATCGTCGAAATTTGCAAGCCTTAAATAGCGCTTTGAGGTGGCGCCACAGGCGTGCGTGAGGTATGTCTGCGCTGAAATTCTAATCATTTGCATTTCTCACCTCCGCTAATGCATGTTGTAAATTTCATGATATTTACGTGCTTCCTTCAGGGTGTTGCATTTACGGTGGCCAGTACTTTATTTATGCTGCCTTATTCAAGTATTCATAATATTCAAATTAGCAAAGGGTGAAACCACGAGAAAATTAACCATATTTTCATACACAAATCACTGACATAAAAATATTGAAATTAACATAAATTTAAACTTAACATTTTCAATAATTCATTTCTCAAACTTCTTAATACCTCAAAATTTCAGTACCAATTTTTAAAACAAAAATATTTTAAATATAATTGATTTTATAATGACCTTGTTATCTGTCTGTACTGAAAAACTTCAGGATAAACTTTTGTCTAATTTTTTTCTTAATACAGTAGAACGTCGTTTATCCGAACGTTTATTATCCGGAGCGTCAAATATCTGAACCAATGTCACGATACGTTTTGAACAGTGCAATGCTCAACAGTTGTTTCACTTGAGGAAAATAAGTGATTATTTTCCACAATAAAGGTAAAATTGCGACATTTTGCACCTATTTTGCTTTTTTTCAGGCACATTTCCCACTTTTGATGATTTTCAATATTTATATAGTATCCGGTTTCATATACTACATGGTTCGCATTCCGTTTTCGGTTATCCGAACAATGGCGTATCCGAAGAGTTTCCGGTCCCAATTGATTCGGATAAACGACGTTAGACTGTATTTAATGTATATTTTAAAAATAAAATCATGACATAACATTATTCATCATTCAACACTACATAAAGAAAAACAAAATGAGTAGAATTTTTATTTTTCAATAATTTTATTTCGCAAATCAGTCACAGGAACAGTTATAGGAAGTTATTTATTTAAATTAATTTAACACCTTCTGCAACGAAGGATTTGTAAGAAGAATATGAAATTAATTTTCCAACTGAAAATTTTTGGTTAAGTTTATATTGTTAGTAGATTTCTTTAGATTTATGTTCCGGGGAAATATTTTTAATGCATTCTTTCGAGGACGGCATAAGTCAGACTAAATACACGGAAAAGGAAAATGTATTTAACGTGACATCATCTATAATCCTAATGACTTTGACTTTATTGTACATGTTTTACTGTACAATATATTTCCATCTGAGGTTTTCACAAAGTAAACAAGGAAAAGGGTTCATATAGCTTAATATGAACTCTTTTCCTCGTTCGTCTTGAAAATATAACAACATTCTTAAAAAGTGCAAAGACGCATTGTTCTAATTTTTTGTTTGTTATCTTGCATGTTCACAAACATAAAAAAAGCATACTTAACTAAAGTGAAACATGTTAAAACGCTGAAGACGAAATATCGGTTAACACGAAATAATACAATGTATTTTCGTGTGATTTTTTCTTTTAAAACGAAACGAAAATCGCTTAACACGAAAATATTTCCCTTTTGGGAATGAACAAGATACGGAAAACACCTGCCACCCAAGCTAGATTTAAGAGGGGTGTGAAATGAAAGAGAGATCGTTTCACATGTTTTGTCGGAAGGGGGCTAACTTTGCTTTGAAATACCCTCGGAATACACTATGACATGAATGAATTTTGTTTATCTAAGCTTCACACACTTTCCTACATCATCCCTACGAACGGCCACACATAAACATCTATTCTCTCAACAGTTGGCTTTGGAATTCGCATACGAGTTCATCGTAGTGAGAGTAAAAATCAGTGAATTTGCTTTGCATTATATATATTTTTTTCTATTTTATAAGATTTTTTTTGCAAACACAATGGGGAAAAAAGCTCTAGGAGAAAGCAAACTACTTTAAAATGAAGATGAGTTTCTTAAGGCTGTTGATAAAAAATACAAGAGGAAATTGAAAATCTGTAAAAATTTTGATATTGCAAACTCTACTTTATCACCAATAATTAAAAAAAACAGAGCAAGTTATTTGGAAAGGTTTGAACACTTTTTTATTGAATACATGAATATACACATATCTATGTAAATAAAATGTAATTTAGTTTACTTAATTTTTGTTGAATATTTTTTTCTTTCTGCGATATCTTTTAACACAAAAAAATATTTCAATCCCCTCAGTTTCGTGTCAAATGATTTTCACTGTACTTTGAATGAGCAACCATGCGATAACACACACACAAGGAAATTATAAAATCATTATTGCGGATAAAATTAGATAACTTATAAATTAAATAATTATTGCTATTGTAATATAACATGTACCTGGGGATGAAGAAAATGCATCAACAGAAAAAAGGAGCACAAGCAAACACACACACACACAGTTAGTTATTTAAAACAATAGGCTCAATACTGAGCAAAGGAAAAATAGTCAAAGTTACAAAAATTAATATGTTTTACACATAACGAAATGTGTTATACACGCATTAAATTACATTTGTCATGAGATTTATAGAGCATTCTTGTAGCAATTTCCTCAAGCTAATGATTTTATTTCTTAAAAACAAGAGGAATATATTATTTTTACTTTTATAATATTTATTTTATTTTATAATTATCTTTTCTATTTAAAGTATAATTTATAGTTTATAAAAAATATTGTGTTATTAATGCCAATAATTAGTGCTAGGGGTTTTATCTTAAAATAATGTAAATTATTTAAATCTGCATGTATTATAAGTTAATATTACTTTTTATTGTATTTATTTATGACAAAACCTGAATATTCGTAAGCAACGGCGTCTCTTAAAAAAATAATGGCTTTTCAAGGGGAATTTTACAAAATATGTGTAATGCAGACAAATTAGCATCAAATTTGCCACCATATTTGGCAACCTGGCGATCATACGGAGGCTTCTCGAAATTACTGGAAACGTATGACGTCATAACTTATGACGTAAGTAGAGTGTTCGAGAAAGCAGTGGAAGATACAGCTGCTTAGCAAAAATAGCGGTTGCTTCTGGAAAAAAGTTAGTACTACTTCAACTGTTGACCAGTTCACATCGACCTTCTGCTAAAGACCAAGTGGTTGCTTGTGGATAAACTTTATCATTTCGTGACATTATTTTTATACACTGATAGTTGTGTTTGAGCGTTGTGGAAGGTCTAAGAACCTTCTGAAACTTATTGTAGAAATTTTACTCCTGCTTATCCTGGGATTTAAGGATTGTTTTCGACAATAAATTTCTTCGATGAATAAGAACTGTTTTGGACTGATAGCTTAAAATCCACGAACCCCGATCCTCATAATAATATTTTTTTAATAATATATATTGTTTTCACTTAAATTCATATTTATAAATTTTACTTTTGTAATTTTTGTTTATTACGCATATAATCATTCTGACCCTATGCACGATATTTGGTTTGTCTAATAACAATCCTATTTGAAATGAATTTTTAGACTTCACCTCTAAACGTGTAAGCAATGCTTGTCGGTTCCTGCTCCCCTCTAATCCCCCTCGTCTACTCTCGGAACCGGCTAGATGTGTGGGAGGAACTGAATAATCAGTAGACATGTTTCACTCTAATTATTTTATTGTCACCAAAATATCAAGCAAGCACAATAAAAATCTAATTAAGATAAATGATCAGATAGCTGAATGCGAAGGTGAGACTCGTTAGCCTGGGGATAATAATACGGACCCTCAACTGATTGCATGATAACCTATACAAGTTCAATATAAACTACGTCGCGTGCTCTAATAAGCTAAACTTCTATTTAAACAAGGATCACGATATCTGTACTTTTATGAAGTTGAGTCCTACAGGTGAGGCCTTGAATGCGATCCTCTTATCTGGATTTAATCACCGTCGAGTGATCCTCTCTTAGACTTCTTCAATTGATAAACTCCGATTTACACTTAATAATTTCACGATCCTCCACTCACCCACTTACTCTCAAAACTCGCGAATACAGAATTTATATATTATACTTAATTTGCATAATCACATTTCCTTGCTTCGGTGAAAGTGGTTGGTAATATTATTGCCCCAGAAAAGTCCCCAAGGGGTTAGTTATAGACACGTATAGATCCGCCACAAACGTTATAAATTATGAATTCCGTAACATATGTGCAGCTGACATATCGTGAGATCCAGAGTATAACATGTACTTATACTTTCAAGTTACAATTTTTAATTTTTAGGAACATTCACCATATAACGCACACCCCCTATTTTACGAAAAAACTTAAAATGTATGTATGCAATCCTCTAAAGTTTTTTTGAAGTCATTCTTTCGAGGTATTATCCCAGACTTAACAAAAATATTATGTTTCTAAAAAAAAAACCTTTAAGTTTATAAAGAATATAATTTCTTTCTGATAACCAGTATTTCGATATACGTAGAAGTCTAATTTTTTTCTGTATGCTCAATTATTTTTTTATTTTTAAAGCTATCATTTTTATATCCGGTGTATAAAACGCACCCTTAAATTTTGACCTATTTTTTTTGTTAAAAGTGCGTGTTTAACACCTGATTTTACGGTAATTCAATAGTTTTAAATAAGTTTTTCAACAGTAAAATACATGTTTTTCACGAGAATGAGAAAATTTATATATTTACAGACATTGTAAATAAAGTGTATTGTTCTATTTGAGTAAAGCCTATTGTTGGCGCCAGTTGGCGAGAATTCCTTGTATAGATTTCGCTCAGAGCCAACTGTTGTAACCTTTGTATTCTGTTCGAAAATTATAGCGATCCCATATGCTTGGGATCCGTTTCGCTCATTAAAAATTGTTAAATTTACAGTCCATTTATTATTATATCGGCATCATTGGTCCGCTCGCGGAATTGTCGAACCTTAGAAAAATTAATACTTGTAAAATCTTTAGAATAATTATAAAGCAATATGTCTAAAGAAATATTAGTTGCGTTGAACCGCAAACGTGGATCAGTTAAAGCTCAACTGACACGAATTAAGGACTTCGTTAACAGTCCCGACGAAAAGGATAAAACAAAGCTAGAATCGAAAATGGATACCTTGAAAAGCCTAAGAATGAAATTGAGTGATATTCGGAATGAATATTACGAAGTAGTGGTAAAGGACAGTGACTTGGAACCACTAGAATTAGAAATCCTGGATTTGGAAGATGATTGCGAAGATATACATGTAAGAATTAAAAATATTGTTCCAAAAATTGATTTGAAGAATAATGATATTACATCTTGTGGAAATAGTTTTAATAATATTCAATTGCCAAGATTTAATGGTTCTTACCATGATTGGTTTAATTTTAAAGAACAATTTATTTCTTTAATTGATTCGAACAATAGTTTAACAGATTCTCAAAAATTATATTACTTAAAATCTACACTTACTGGAATAGCTAAGGATGTTATTACATTTGATGATTCATATACTTCATTATTTGAATGTTTGAAAAAGAGGTTTGAGAATAAGAAATTGATTATAAATAGTCATTTTAGTGAAATGTTATCATTGGAAAAATTTACTCACGAATCAGCTAAAAATTTAAGAACTTTAATAGATTGTTGTCAAAAACATTTAAGAGGTTTAAAAATGGTAGGATTATAGAACTAAACGATTTCTCCGAAGTACGTACTATTGATAAATTTAATTTTAAGAAAATTAGATAAGGAAACAAGGAAAAATTATGAGCTCAACTTAGCCTCTACCGAACTGCCTAAATGGGACGATTTTATGGATTTTTTTGTTATAACGCTGTTTAATACTAGAAAACATCCAAACAAATAATGCAATAATTATTACATCGGAACGAAGTTATAAAACGAAATCTTTTCTAGCTAAATTGGATCCTGTAAACTGTGTAATTTGTAAACAACAGCCTCACCCAATATTTAGATGTAAAAAAATTAATGATTTAAGTGTTTATGAAAGGTTTAATTAGGTGAAAAAAACAATCTTTGTATAAATTGTTTTAGTTCTTCTCATAGAGTAGCTCTATGCAAAAGTTCGCGGAATTGTTACAATTGCTCTAAGCGGCACAATTCACTTTTGTGTAGAAATTTTGAGAGAAATTTCTATAGCCAAAGGAGTCAAATTTGCGAAACTTTGCCAACTCTGGAACCAAAAAACACCACAACACTAAATGTAAACAGCGAATGTTTCAAGCCGAAACAAACTATCCCCTATGTTGAATCATTTGACAACGAAGGGGAGGAATTCGTAGAACATGCTAAGGGTGCTTCAACTGTGATGCTGTCCACCGCAATAGTTTATTGCCAAAACAACCGCGGGGAACTCTTACCTCTCCGGACGCTTCTTGATTGTGGGAGAATGTGTAATTTGATATCACAGGATGCTGTCTTAGCTTTGGGATTGCAAAGTGAACGAGTAAATATCTCTATTTGCGGTATTAACGGGACTTCGCAAACGATGAAAAACCAAGGTGTCTGCCGTGGTTTCGAATAAAAATAGACAGTTTCAGAAATTAATGGAATTTCTTGTTTCGAAAATTACGGGTTTGACTCCAACAAATAAATTAGATATTAGTGGGATAAAAATTCCTGAATATATAAAGTTATCGGACGAGAATTTCTATTCACCTGGAAGAATCAATTTGCTTTTATCAAATCAGATTTTCTTTGAAATTCTAAATCATGGGAAAATAAAACTAGCAGAAGGGAAGTTGATATTACAAGATACAGTATTGGGTTACGTAGCTAGTGGAGTCATGTCACATAATTACCCTAACAAGAGCTATTGTGGACTAGTTACTGATGTAAATGAGCTCAATAATAGTATCAAACGCTTTTGGGAAATTGAAAATTGTCCTGAATTCGAAATTCCTACTATGAGTAGAGAAGAAAAATTATGTGAAGAATACTTTACGTGTACTTATAATAGGAATAAAACTGCTCGTTTTATTGTGAAAATGCCTTTGTCAAAGGATCCGAGTTGCTTGGGAGATTCGAAATTAACGGCATTACGTAGACTTAACTCCTTGTGGAGAAGATTAGTTGAAGATCCAAAAATATTGGAATTATATAGAAATTTTATACATGAATATATTTAGAAATGGGACACATGGAAGAAGTAGTAGAAGATAATGATCCTGATATTGTGTATTATTTCCCTCATCATCTTGTGTACCGCCACGAAAGCAAAACAACTCCCTTACGTGTAGTTTTTAATGCATCTTCCGCTACTACTGGGGAATCGCTAAATTCTTTACAATTGAATGGTGGTGTAATACAAAGGGACCTCTTTTCAGTTTTATTAAACTTTAGAGCTCACAAATTTGCGGTAACAGCAGATATTAAAAAAATGTTTAGAATGATTTTGATTGACAAATACCCAGAGGGATTTATTACGCATTCTTTGGAAAGATAAAATTGACAGTCCTGTGAAGATTTTCAGATTAACTATGGTTACTTACGGCACCAAGAGTGCACCATACCTTGCGACAAGATCTTTGAAACAGCTTGCCGTAGATGACGGTGACAAATATCCATTAGCTGCCGATGTTATAATGTCTGATGTCTATATGGATGATATTCTTACTGGAGAAGATGATTTAGAATCTGGAAGAAAACTCCAAGAACAACTAGTGTCACTACTAAGGGGTGCTGGAATGGAACTTTACAAGTGGTCAGCTAGTAATACATTGCTATTACCAGACTCAATGTGTCAAGATAAAGACCTTTCTTATTCTTCTTCAACCGAGACCAAGAACCTAGGACTCTTGTGGAAGTCACATCCAGACTCATTTGCTTTCAAGATTTCACCCATGACATGAAATTGTGACAGTCTCATAGTCACAAAGAAGTCAGTAATTTCTACAATCGCAAGGATATTCAATCCTCTTGGACTGATTGGGTCTGTAATAACAATGGCCAAGATCTTCCTCCAATCTTTGTGGCAGTTGAAACTTGATTGGACTGATCCGTTGCCTTCAAATTTAGTTCCCTATTTGAAATCCTTCATAGATGATTTGGAGTCTATAAACTGTCTCAACATTCCATGTTGTTGTCTACAAGATAAGTCACTAAGAACTGAGTTACATGGCTTCTCTGACTCGTCTGAAAACGCTTACGGTGCTGCACTTTACCTACGATGCATTAATTCATGTGGACAAATATCTGTTAGGCTCCTTTGCTCCAAATCAAGGGTAGCCCCACTGAAAAGTATCACTATACCACGATTGGAACTTTGTGGTACAGTACTTTTATCAAAGCTTCTTAAAAGAACCCTAAATGCCTTTAAATTCAATATCAGTCAAATTTATCTTTTAACTGATTCCAGCATTGTGCTGGCTTCGATCAAAAAGCCCCTTTCTCAACTAAAAACCTTCGTAAGAAACCGGGTCAACATAATTTAGGAGCTCACCGAAAGTGGTTTTTGGAAACATGTGAATTCTTTCCGAAAATAACCCTGCTGACATCCTTTCAAGAGGTATTAGTCCAGATAAAATTCAACATTTTGGACTTTGGTGGTTCGGTCCACCTTTCTTGCATCAGTATAAAGAACTGGAGCCTTACGACACTTCTACCGTCGAAGGAGATGATCTTTTCCTACAAGAATTAAGATTAGTCAGTACCCCTATCCCGCTAATGTTAAATTGAGCATTTTTATGTACCTTTTTCTCAGAAACTATTAAATGTACAGACTTAAATTTTTTCTGTATATTAATTAGACTTTTTTATTTAAAATGATCAAAAGCTTTTTCAAATATATTGTTTAATTTTTTCAAAAACATTCATCGCAGCAGTATCACTATGAATTTTTTGAAAAATGTCATTTTTTTTCACGATAACTGATTTTTACAAAAATATTATGGGAATATTAATAAAAGCTCCGTGCAATATATATAGTTAGATATCAGTAATATTCAGTGAAGATTGAAAGTGCTTCCGTTGAATAGGTTCTGAGAAAAATGTACACGCATTTTTAAAAACACCGTTTTGAGATAATTGCATTTTTATTATAAAACGTCACTTCATCAAAAAAATTATGAAGTACTATCTGTATTTGCACTATTTTTTTAAATATTAGCTTATTCTCAATAACGTTTAGGACTTTTTACTCATTTCTTTTACTTAGATTTCTCAGAAAATGCATATATAGCATTTTTCACTTTTAATCTATCGAGATATTTTATAGCATTTGCATCATTTTTCTCAAATTATGCATCAATTTTTGAAGAATTTTCTGTTCTGATACATTATTGTGATTACAAATCATCATAAATACCATGCGAAAATGTGTCAATACATGAAAATATGACTTTGGTGATACATCATTTTACGACATTTCGAAAAGTTTCATTAGTGTTTCATGAATTCACATGTAAACACAATTTCTTAAAGTATCAGAATTAAAAGGATTCTTAAAATATTACAAAAATGGTATCCAAAACAACAACAAGAAAACAGATTTTATGTTTTTAAACATGAAATTTGTGTATTTTTTGATATGTAACAAGTTTTGTGCAACGAAAAGGGCATTGCATTTTGAGATATATTTATGTACCTTTTACTAAGAAACTATTGAACACAAAGCTTAAAAATTTGCGTGTGCATTAAATAAACATTTATCTTTATACAGAAGTGAATTTTTTCAAAAAAATTGATCTCAGCCTGTTTAAAAATGTAATTTTTGCACAGTGGAATAATGAATTTTATAAAAATTTTCCTTTTCTAAGTTACGACATCTGCTTTTTAGCTAAATGTCTGAGAAATATCTCAAAAATTTCACTTCAGTATACACAATATATATGAAATATAAAATAAAAAATTCCAGTTCATGCATACAATAAATTTATATAAAAAGAAGACACAAATTAAAAAGTATAATCTTTATAAGACAGTGATACATGAATATATGACATTTCTAAAAGTTGCATTAGTGCTTTGTATATGCACATGTAAACACAATTTCTTAAAGTATCATAATTAAAAAGTTTCTTTAAATATTACATAAATGATATCCAAAACAACAAGAAAACTGTTTTTACATTTTTAAACATGAAATTTATTTAATTTTATGTGTATAACAAGCTTTACAGGCAACGAGAGAAATCATCCCGTGTCATCACATATATATGTGTACATTTTCTCAAAAACTGTTAAATATTAAGACTTCTGATTTAGTCTGAATATTAATTTGACTTTAATATTTATGCTGAAGTGATATATTTCAAATATATTGCTAAGTTTTTTTCAAAACCATGCAACATAAAAATATTACTATGAATTTCTTGAAAATTTTCATTTTTTTTTCTACGATAAATGCTGTATTTTAAAGTATTTTGGGAAAATTTATAAAGGCTTACTTCAGTGTACATGGTTATGTTCAGTGTACATATGAGTTATGTTTTATTGAAATTTTATGAGCATCCTTTCATTATTTTCTGAGAAAAAAGCAGTTTCATTTTGATAATCAAACTTTTGAAAAAAATGCATTTTTAACATGAAATGTCACTTCATTACAAAAATTATGAATTTCAACATGAAATTGCCATATTTTATTCAACATTAGCATCAAGTCAATATATTTTAAGTAAAAAAAAGCATCAAAAATGTTTTCAAATTCTCAGAAAATACATACATAACATTTTTCAGTTTTTGTTTAACGAGATATTTTTAAAAATTTACATCTATTATCACAAAATGTCTATAAATTTTAGAACAATTTGTAGCATTTATGTATTACAAATGTCAAAGTAGAGCAAATATCATCATAAATATAATGGGAAAAAATTTATCTATATGGTTTTGGTGTGCATTTGAAAAAACATGATTTTACGTCATTTCGAAAGTTTTCATATGTGTTCTGTGTGTTCACATGCAAACATAAGTTTCCAAGACTTTTAAATTTCAAAAGTTTCTCTAAACTGTACACATGATTTCATAAACAGCAAAAATAAAACTGTTTTTATGTTTTTAAACATGATATTTAGGTATTTTTATGTATTTAACCAGCTTCTTGCAACGACAAATGGTATTACACATCTGAATTTTTGTATGTACAATTCATTCAGAAACTTTTGAATATTTAAGTTTAAAAACGCGTCTGTACAGTAAAGTATCAATTATATTTATACTAAAGTGATATTTTTTTTTAAAAATTTAGTTTTTGTAAAAACAGACTTTTATTTATCATCGCTGAATTTATTCAAAGTTTTTTTTTCTTCTTTTCTAATATTTTCAAAATATCACTTCAGTATCCAAAAGAATGCAGCTTTTTTTCACATACAGTAAATTTAGAAAAATTTTATTTTTTAAACGTTATTTTAAAAATGTAAATTATGAAATTAGTAGTTTTGAAAAAAATCATACCTTGTGAAAGTAAATTTTTAAATACTAAGAAATAGTACTTTAAAACACTTGGAAACATGTTGCAACTCGAAATTCCGCCACCAAATTAATACAGTTAATCGAACAGTCAACTGTTATTTAAAGTTAATTGCGTTTGAATAAACAAAAATAAGCCTTTGCAATTGTTTCAGGATATTTAGAAGGCAAATATCTGTCAAAAGGGGGCTTGGCCCGCCAGTTGATGATTTTTTTAAAAGTCATTTTGACATAGTTCTAATTGAAAATATGCCATAAATGTTATATCCCTAGAAAGGTAATGAAATACAGATTTCCGAAATATCAAAAACTCAAAATCGATCATTTCATGATTTTTACCCTACTGACTTTTCTTAAAGGAAACTTCGGACATTCCTCTATGTGCCTTATTAGAGACCTTTGAACCGCTGGATATAATTAGTAATTGCCCCTCATTTACTAAGTTGCAGAGAGTAATTGCCTGGTGTAAGCGATTTATTGAAAATGCAAGATAATCCAAGGATCCAAACTATGGGACCTTTAAAAGAGCAAAGAACTATCAGAATCCTTGAAGTGTATCATAAAAAATATTCAAATAATTTCATTTTCTAATGAAATTCAATATTTAGAAAAGGGAATTTCTCTTCCAAACTCATGTAAATTATTAAACTTGCATTCTTTTTTAGATGATAGTGGATTACTTCGAGTTGGAGGATCGTTAAGAAACTCCCCCATCCCATGATAATTCCCACCAATTATAATTTTACTTATATTGTTATTAATCATTTTCATGTTCTCTATTTTCATACAGGTGCTGAAGCTACTTTAGCAAATATAAGAAATAGTTTTTGGATACCATCCGCAAGGAATGTAGTTAGAAAAATTCTTAGAACTGCATCACCCGTAGAAAGGTTAGTGCTAAAGGTTCGCAGCAATTAATGGCTGTTAATTCCTAGCTGCGAGAGTCACCGCTTGCAGAGTTTTCAGTCAGGTAGATATGGATTATTGTGGACCCTTCCAGTTGAAAACTTTTTCTGGAAAATGCAAGCATATTAGGAAAGTTCATGTTTGTGTTTTTATTTGTTTTAGAGTTAAGGCTATCCATTTAGAAATAGTTAGCGACTAAACAACGGAAGCCTTTCTTGAGGCTTTAAAATGGTTTGTGGCCAGAAGAGGGCGACCCATTGAGATCCATAGGGATAATGGTCGGAACTTTGTAGGTGCAAATAATGAATTAAGAAAAATACTTAAAGCATTATTTAAGGGAAAATGGAAAAAGTAATTAATTTTTTGTTTAAAGAACAAATCAAATGGAACTTCAACCCACCTTCCGCACCACATTTTGGTGGTCTGTAGGAGGCGGGTTAAATCTTTAAAATACCATTTAAAGAGAGTAATTGGCAATTCAATTTTAAGTCATGAAGAATTTCTAACACTTATAGTTCAAATTGAAGCGGTTCTTAATTCTCGACCAATTTGTCCCCTGTCTAATGATCCGAATGATACCGAAATCTTAACTCCTGCACAATTTCTGATTGGATCATCATTGCTTGCAATACCTGATCCTGATTACACTGAGATCCCCATGAATAGATTAAGCCGATAGCAGTTGGTACAAAGGATGAATCAACATTTTTGGCGTAAATTGTGTTCAGAATATTTAAATAGACTGCAACAGAGACCCAAATGGTGTAAGGGCAATGTTGGTTTCAAGGAAGGGGATTTAGTGTTAGTTAAACCCTCAGAGAATTCAGATACTTTAAAATGTCATTTGGCACGCATTTTAAAATTGCACCCTGGTAAGGATAATTTAGTCAGAGTAGTGACTTTAAAGGATAACCAAGGAGTTTATAAAGGACCAGTCACCAAAATTGCCAATTTACCATATGTCAATTGATTTTGTCATCAGAATTGTATTTATAAATATTATTGTATCTTTATTGAATTGTATAATTGTTATTGTCATGTATTCTTACTTATTATTGTAACTTTTATTGTAATAATTGTATAATGTAAACTTGGTTGAATGCCTTCGTCATTGCAAGGCGGGGCAGGATGTTGGCGCCAGTTGGCGAGAATTCCGTGTATAGATTTCGATCCGAGCCAACTGTTGTAACCTTTGTATTCTGTTCGAAAAGTATAGCGATCCTATATGGTTGGGATCCGTTTCGCTCATTAAAAATTGTTAAATTTACACAGTCTATTTATTATGATATAGGCATCACCTCTGAATGGAAATCTTGAATATGTTATTGTTACTAATGCTACCTACCTGACGGTGTCAGACCAAGGACCACGAAATTCATCGCGGCAAAGAACTAGATGCACATCTGTCGTTAGCCCTAGCTGTGAGTACTGTACAGGGGACATTTCAATTTTTCTCGGTTCCTTCTCAATATTCAGGGAGACCACCCTGGAGGTTGTCAGTGGCCTTCCAACTCTCTTCCCCTTCCACCAATCTCAGGAGAAAATTTGTGGCTCGACGGCTATATAGATACCCCCCCCCCCCCGAAGCATTTACTTTCTCCGGTTTTCAAACACAGGCCCCACGGCCCAGCAGCCAGCGTCACTAACCACTATACCAGATGGGCGGCAAATCTTGACTGTTGTAAAGGCATGGAATATTTGTAAAAATAAAATTTTTATAAATAGTTATCAGTAAAAGTGGCAAGCTATGCTTCTTGTATCATTTATGCAGGTTTATTCACATTCAAAATGATATTAGTTAAAAAAATGCCATTATTTAGTAAAATATAATATGTAATAATTTCTTGGATTCAAAGAGAAATCTTTAAGCCCAAATATTATTTTAAATAATAACGACTTTTTTTTTGCACATTCAGAAGCTACACTCAAATTACAAAGAACAACACAAAAACTAATCACATCAAACATTTAGAAAATATAAAGACTGCAAATTGAAAAGTACTGCAATTGAAATCTTTTAAAATCTAGATTTTCTAAATATCTGTAAAAATTTTCCTCTGATAGTAAAATATATAGGAATCCCCTTTTTTTCCTTGATGAAAAAAAATTGCTTGTAACAAATAAAGAAGTTGAAAATAAAATATTATATATTCAAGTAACACAGAGAGTGGTGAAAAACTATTTCTGAACAAAATTTAAAGTATAAAATGTTTAACAAAAACTATTTTTTAATCATGAAAGCAAGTCTAAGGAAGCAGAAATTGAACAATACTCTTTCTATATTTAATCGAGATTTTTAATTTACGAAACTTTCTTTCATGAAGCCTTCGATACTTGAGAAAAATGTCGGATTGCGATGAAAAACTCAGATCTTTCATTGACTCAACTAGATTCCTCCTAATGAACAGATACAAATAGTAATAAAATTTAGATAAATATCGTGACAAAAGGGGGCATTTTTTTATTTAAAAGTCGTTACTAGATAGTGAATTAAAATTAGTATATTTTAACATTAGAAAGAAAGACGTTTAAAAAAAAATCCTCATTTTGTTGCATTTTATTTAGTAATCGTTTGGATTGCAAGAAAATGATTTATTTATGAACATCATTCTTTATTTGCGTAATCATTTATATATTATCTACAAGATCATGGGGGGGGAGGGGTTAGATGTATAAAGTGTTGATGAGGAACTCTCACTTCTACTGAAACAATTAAACAATAAATACAGCAATACCACGACTTACGTTTTCCCGACTAACGCGATTTTCAAATCTTCTCTTTTGTTTTTATTCTATTGGAAAGAATTGCGTCATTTTTCCCCGACTGATGATCAGGTGGTGAAAGTGCCAGAGCTTTATGTAGAAGTAATTTAGAAATGGATAGTTATGATGTTCAAAAAATTATAGTTTAAAAAATTAAACATCCTTTTATAGTTAATATAACTAAGTTAATCTTTTAGTCGTCAAATCTGGAATTTGTCCCCGAATCTGTAAATGGGATCTAAAAATGGGAAATTGTTAACCCTGATGGTCCTGATCAGGACAAGGGAACAAAATTGTTAAATTATTGTGTTGTTATCGGTCCTCGACAAGTGAGCAAAATTTCGATTTGATCTGACCATTTAAATTTGGTAAAAATGAAGGTCAAAGATTTCGTGTCATACTAGAAAAGGGTGTTAATAAAAACAACTGGATTCCCAAAACCTGGAGTTGAAAATTCATGAGTTCATTGAAAAGCAAGTGGAAAACAATGAAGAACTGGAGTCTTTAGACGCTGCTCAATCAGAAGATCGAATGAAGGTTAAGAACTTGACAGAAGTTCGCAATTTAATTGAAAAGGATAACAATTTTAGAAAATATACTCTCCAACGATGAGCGTATTTTTTCAGCTAAATACGGAATAAAACAAATTATCAGCATGCTACGAGGAAATTGAGTGGGGGAAAAAATCTTTAAGCCGACAAATTACTTTGTCAGATTTCATGAAGCCTTCCAAATCAAAGTAAACTCGGTTATCAATTTTGTATCTAGGTTATATAAGATCTTATTAAACATTTTTTTGAATTATTACTTTCTTTTGTCTTCGGCCCCAACTAACTTTCGGCCCCTGCTATAAATTGAGCAATACTCGCCGCAACAGTCAGTCTGGTTTTGACTAGCGATTAGTAAACTTGCCTTGATCGTGATTAACTCGGCTGTGCTTGTGAATAAGCTTATATATACGTGTTTTTTAGATACTGATAATTGTGTCTAAGTGCTGTTGAAGGTGTGAAATCCTTCTGATATTTATTCTGAGAATTTTGCTGTTGAATCCATTATTTTTAAGGATTGATTCACGCCAATGAATACTCATCACGCTCTTAAAGATCTGTCTTGTTATTTACGACTGATTTTACATAGAATCCTTGAACCCCGATCTACATAACAATATATAAAAAGCAAAATCGCTCGTTGTGTCTCTGTAGCGCAATGGATAGCGCATTAAGCTTCTGTTCCAAAAGTCGTGGGTTTGAATCCTACCTGAAATGGCTTATTTTTTGAGAATGTGATTTATGAATGAATAAAAAGAAGCAAAAAAAATAATAATATTCCAACAGATATACAGAAAAGAAAATCGCTTCTTCTTTTACCACTTAATATTGTGATTCTGTCATGTAAATACATATTTATAATTATAATAATTATTTAATTAAAATTAACTAAATAAAATTTTTCTTTGTTGACCTAAGTGGGAATTGAATTTAAAAATTATATTACTTGTTCTATTGGCATTTGTACTTATAGAAATGGATTTTTGAGGAAATAATTTAATTAAAAATCATTTTGCAATCTCTGTTCCAATTTAAAAGTTATAACAGATAAGTAACATGATATTTATCTTACTACTAAAAAGAACCTCAATTAAAATACCTATTTCTTAAAAGAAACACAAATGAAATTTAACAATTTTAATAATTTATACGCTTTATAATTAAGGTCATATTATATATTTAGCATCAAAATTCATCATTACTGCATTCAACGCATAGTTGTTATAAGCGAAGAGGGGGCACGAGGTGATTGAAATTAGGGTCACAAATATTGAAAGTTTGGGAAGCACTGATGTAAGCCTACCAAGTAAAGGATATAGTTTTTCGAATTTTAACAAAAGGATTGCAGTATATTCCAGAGTACTTTTAACGCAAAAAATGGGATTAAAATTTACGGGTGTATGGTATACGCCGGATATAAAAATATTAGCTTTAAAGCAACGTAAAAAAAAAAAAAAAAAAAAAAAACGAGCATAAAAAATTAGTTTCCTGCACACATCTTAATTCTTTTCATTTAAAAGGAATGGCATGCCGTATGAGGAGCTTTCACTATTGGATAGCATGAAGAGTTCATAATTATAAGTAACGATCATGTTTGTTCTAAGATAAATAGTTTACACCAATACTAATTACTTAATTTAGGCTGCGTTTCTTGATAATAAGCCTCTTTGTGTTTACTGCTAGAAGAAAATGATGTGCCACATTTATTATGCTTAAATGTCCGGAAATGATATTTGAGAAAAAAATTCATTTTTTTTCAAAATATTTAGATACATAATAATTTTATATGTATAAAAAAAACATTTAATTATTTCCCTTGAGCTTTGCAAATTATTTACATAAATTTTAGCACTTACTAACACACACACAGTGAATTGAATTTTCAGATCTTGTTGGAATTTTTCAAGTTCTCTACATTAGCATCAATGTACAATAAATTACACTTCATATGAACGTCACACTCAAGGCCTCACAAATTAAGGTAGAAGTCGACTGAGTATTTATCTTCACTTCGTGAAACAATCAACGGTTCTTACTGAGTTAGATTAATTTGCCAGTAAAAGACACGCGAGTAGAATTTGGACTGCATGGTAAAAAAAGTTTTTTTGAAAGAACTGAATAAGTCTACAAAAGGGAAGAATTTTTACTTTAGGAAAACTGGACAGAGAAGACAGAAATTGTGTGCCATGGATTCGCTAAACTTGTATTCAGACTTCTTATAGGCATTTTCTTTTCTTTTTTTAATAAATCAGAATTTGATTCTGAATGTAAAATCATCCACATAAGAAAATAAAAACAACATTTCTTTCTTTTGTAAAAGAAATGGCGAAAAGGTTTTAAAATTTTGCAAATACTGTTAATTATTTCCAATAAGGGCTTATAATTAAAAAAATGTTAATTTTTTCTATACGTACGAGCGAATGAATAAATAATTTTTCGTACTTTGATAAAAACTTTTTAACTAAAATTTTTCAAATAATTCAATTGAGCTACAAAACATGAAATAAGTTAATTGGTTTTCTTTAAAAAAAATTCACATTTTGTTAAGAATTAAAATCTAACACTAATGTATAATTTGTGATTTTTCAAAAGATAATTAAATTATACAGCATACATATTAATATTTGTTTCTCTTTTTCAGTTCTTCTGTACTTTTTTAAAACTTATGTGTTAATATTTTGATCTTTTAATAATATGCTAGAAAAGTACAGTAAAATGTTAATTAAATTTTAAAATTTCAAAAAAAAATCGTAGAGAAATAATAAATCAATTACTCGAGGAAAAAAAGGAATTATAATTCAAATTGACAAATATGGAAATATTCTTAAAATAACTAAATATTTAAAATTCAAAGGAAAGAAAAATAATTAAATTACAAACATGCTTTACATTCCTTCAAGTGTTGTGACTCAACATACATAATAAATAATAATAAAAATGAAATAAATGAAAGTTATTTAACATGTGTTATGTTTGTTAGTTTAGCTTAAAGCACATTTTTTTTCATTGTAAAAACGAAAGAAAAAAAAAACACTTATGAAGATATTTTATTGAATTTATAAATTAAAGAAATGTTTTTCTTTTGCAAAAAAAAATCCCTCTTTAAGTAATTAAATTAAATGGAAAAGGCAGTTTTAATAATATTCCTCATTATTATTAAGGTTATGTTCTAAAAGTTGTACATTATTAGATAAAAATGAAAAGATTATGAACTTAATTTACTTTTTTTTACATTTCATGTAACATCTAATGCATTCTGTTAAGAAAAAGAACTCAGATTTAGAGATGTATTCTTGTCCATTTGGTGATGGTTTACGGAAATGATTTTTTTAAATCTAATTTGTGCTTCTTTTAAGCTACCCGGGGGCTTTTGGCGACAAATCTCGTAACTCTGAGCCTCGATCAGTCTAGCGCTTCACTCTCTAAAATTCCACGCCCACCAACGTGAGGACTCTGAGTCTTGGAAGATTTATAACATGTAACACCTTTTATATACAGCTGGTAAGACCCACTGTATGGAAAGCTGCAGACTTTGAAGTTCTGTACTTTTGAAATATACAGGGAACGGATATAAGCAATTGAAAGAACTTTAATCCGCCGACAGATGATGTGTGCTAAGAGGTTTTATTTTTAAAATTTTGTCTTCTAATTGGGCAGTGTATTAAGGTATTATGCTTTCAATTGTATTTTTGCAAATTCTTTGAATTCTTCCTCCAAATTTGGTGTTGCTAACTCCACCTAACTTTAGGTATCACATGGAGGAAAAGGCTCGCGTTTACGCTTGTTGTTACCCAAATTTTTGAGCACCCTACATGTGAGTGTACAATTTGGCTCGCTTCCACCTCAGTTTTGAAGGAGACACCTGTAGTGGACCAGGTGCCTCCCACCACTCTTCCCCTTCCAACAACCTTAGAAGAGGATTTGCAGCTTGGCAGCGATTTAGAGCATCCCCTGCCGCAAAGGCACTTTCCATTTGCAAACAACATCGACATTACAACACAACAGTCAGCGTCACTAACCATTATACCGCACGAGGAATTTCGCTTCGTCGAAATTTATATATTTAAATTCTTATTTTTTTCACTAGAATCTTTTGAATTTTTCTGGTATAAGAAATGAAAATTTTTTTAAAATTAGAAATATTTTAAAACATTTTTGTTGTATTTTTTATTTAAATTTTTTTGTGGAGGCCCTAATGTACATTAAAACTATCGAGGCTCAAAGTTATCTTTTTGACATGGTGTGGAAATTTGGCCAGAAGATGCTTGTTCATGTGCTATTCCTCTTCACTTGATAATGGCTCAAAATTACGAAGAGGCCACGTTGGACTAAAGGTCAAAATTACAGACTCGTGACCTGCGTGGCACGTGTTCGAGCTCAGTAAAGTTAAAGTCCCGCGGTGTAGGGGCCTATGAATGTTAAATCTTTCGAGGTTCAATCCTACTCCTGTTGTTGTGAAACTTAGGAGAGAGGTGCCATCTCAGGTGTCATCCTCGTCACTCGAACGTGGTTCAAAATAGCAAAATCCGTCGCCAAAAGTCATCTAGTAGCTAAATAATGCGAAGTTGATGTTCACTTCCTCATTCAATCAAAATTAAGAAGCCCGTCGTTTATGGATAGTGATGTAAATTTTCCTCTTACTTTTTGTGGATGTGGGTTCTAGTTTCCATACTATAAAATAAATGATTCAAGGGAAGGTTAATTCTCGTTGATTCTCGCATATCTGAAACATTTATAATTGGATAGAACTCACTCGTCTTTCTGTAGTTAAAAAATTACACCTATTGACCAGAGACTTCAAGCGAGTGAATGTTCATGGCAGCTTGAGGACTAATGACGTCACATCTCATAAGTGTGAACCATATTAAGTGCCGAGGACAACATCTGAGTTTTATTCCAAACCCCCAAATTTGAGACTTAAAAGATTTAACAAGCATCAGACCCGGTGGTGTTCAGTCAGTGAGAGATTGACTCTTATGCCCTTGAAATAAATCACTGAAATTACTTTCTAAGCACACAAGCAACAGATCAATCTCAACTGCGTTTACATATTTTGTTTGAAGTAAAACAATATAGACACTTTGGACTCCGGGACATTCAAATATATTTTGGACTTAACAGGTGGATTTTACCTCAAGATCTGTAAGAGTCTAATGTTTACATCGACTGGATTGCCTCCGAAGGCATTAATAAAAAAATAGATAAAGAAGAATTAAAAATAAAACAAAAACAAATGATGACTTCCTTTCAAGCAAGTATTTTGCAAATTTGGGCAATATTCCAAACATTGCCACCATTTCAAAGGGAACAAATAAGAGGAGAGAAGAAATTCTGTATGGACTAGTTCTACTTTGTAAACAACAACATTGAGGGGAACCCTCACGTACTTCCGGAGTAATGTTAATCTATGGGAAAACATCGAAATTCAACTGAGTTTTTCAAAGTTCTAATGCAAGTTTTTGAAACTTTTTTGCGCTATATGGATAGAAGATGATCTATAGATTTCAGATTCAGGATTTTATAGTATTTGTTTCAGTATCTTTTCTAAAATACTTTGTAAATTTTTTAGTTTAAGGCAATGACGATTTTGCATTAACCGGAAGAAGAAAAGGGCACTAATGACTGTAGCGCCACCATACGGTAGAAATAGAATACTTGAATCTTCAGCAAAATGATCACTACTCCAGAACTCCTGCAAAAATTCACGTGTAGTTGAATATGGCGACGTTAATATTCATTTAATCACTCTGAAAAAATTCAAATTATTAGACAATGCAATTCTTAACCCTTGTAACTGTTTAAATGACTTAGATCACATCTTGTTAAGTTGCAGCTGCAGAAGATATATGAGGCCGCGGTAGCCTAATGATAAGGTAACGAACTCAACGAGGGGAGCGATGCACGTTAAATCTGTCGAGAGCTCAAACATCCTTCCGTTGGTGTAGTATGGAATTTAGGAGAAGGGTGTACCAACTCAAGTGTCGTCCTCGTCACTTGACCATGGTTTAAAATGACGAGGTGTGTCTCCAAAACCCCTCGAGTAGCTGAGCAGTGCGATGTTAATATTCACTCACTCATGCAGAAGGAAAAAAAATCCTTGAAATCATCTCAAATATTTTCTCAAAATCAACTCTCATTGCAACATCACTTTCAAAGATTTATTGGAAAAAGCTGTTCCAAATAGATCAAAATTAATTTTTTTTGTTCAGGAAATGAAATATATTTCAATATCTATTTTTCTTTTATCTTTTAAAGTTGAGTGAGAGTGAGTGTGAGTATTAACTCCGCACTGTTTAGCAAATCAAGGGATTGTGGCAATGGTCTTCATATTTTGAACCATGATAAAGTGACGAGGACGGCACCTAAGTTGGGACCCCTTTCCCAATTACCACACCAACGGGAAGATGTGTGAGCTCTTGACAGTTTTGGTGTGCATCGCTCCCCTACACGGAAGGACCTCAGTGGTGGTAGGTTCGTACTCAAGACCCTCCAGCCACAAATCCCTGACTTTGACCATTAGGCTACCGTGGCCCCTTGTCTTTTAGGAGTTAATATTTGCTCCACAAAACCTGTAACTGCAACTTTAATTCCGCACTCTATATCTCAGTGCTACGTGTTTCGTTTAGACAGGATATACATTCTGGTATTGAAGGAAGACCTTGACATAGAAGATAAAATGGAAGAAGAGGTACCTACTACACCAAAAGGCAACGCCATCCTAGATAATTACTTGGCACACGCCAGTTCGTGTAAAGATTCCGAGTGTTTTATCCGAGCGTGTCGAAGGATGAAAGACTGTTTTGAACACATTCACGAGTGTCCTCTAGTCCTCTATTGTGATACATGTTACGATGTTATTCATGATGGCGTTCATCATGCCAAGAGTTGCCAGGTAGAGGCATGCCCTGTGTTTTTATGCGACCTACTGAGAAGAATTCAATCGCAAATAGATCGCATAGATCAAGTGTGTAATGAAGATCCTATAGAAGACGGTCCGTTAGATAGCACGGACGAAACAGATTCAGAGCCTTCGAGTTCTGAGCCATCTCCTCACAAGCCGTATTTTGAGTACGTACCTCGGCCAAGAATAGAAAAGAAAATATTTGGTTACTTTATTAACGAATACCGAAGTCAACGTAAAGCTGAAATGTATATACCGAAAGAGGCTTCGAGTTCTGATCTAGACATTGGGCAGGATGACCCTCCATTATTACAAAAAAAAGCAGCGGAAAATGCAGGACGATGACTGATACCATTTTATCAACGAATTTGTACGGGTTTTGCAATAATCGGAACTATGTAGATGACGAAAATTTTTATGACTATTTTGTATCTTCATGATCTGTATTTTACGAGCAGTATATTTGTCTCTACCATAAATTTAATAATTTTTAAGTAATACAATAGAAATACTTATTTGAGTATATTGTTTTTAGTATCTATATAGTTCCTACATGTTGTGCTCTATTTTTTTCCCATTAGGTCTAAAATAAAAATATCAGTTTCTGATGAACTCGGTAGACTGTTTATTTCTCCGATTTACTTGGTAGTTTACAGGCAAAAGTGAATAGCATGTGCAGTTTGGATGAACTCATCGTTAAACATATTTAGTGGATAAATATTAGCTATCTGAACTCTATACGGCATTAAAAAATGATTAATCACTATAAAAATCAATTTTGAATGGATTAGGACGTGAAAAAATTGTACTTTGAAGATTTGAACTTATATGAATTTGTAATCCAACGCTTCAGAAATAGTTATCATGAAGAATTTCTTTTCATTCCGTACAACTTACTGTAAGAAATTACTAAAATTAATTTTGTTGTATGGATATTTTATTACGTATTATCTGCTGGAAAAATTCATACTCGTGAATCAAAATTGAAGTCGTTACGGTAACTATTTATGTTAACTGGTTTTTATTTCTTAATATCTTATTTTAAATATTTTCCACGTGTAGTTTATATTGTTCAATTATGTTAAGATGTAATAAGAAACAACTTTTCGCTTCACCAAGCACTTTAGAAACTGTTGGGCTTAATGTCTATATTAGCAATACATATTAAATCTATACAAATAAATAAAATTGAAGTGTCTGTTTGTAATTTCAAATTAGCAGCTTTTTACTAAATACATTTAAAGGTATATACGGTACTTATATCGAAAAATCAATTTTAAAAATTTTTGTCTGTTTGTTCCGGCTAATCTCGGGTACATCTGTTCCGATTTTCAAAATTCTTTCACCAATGGAAAGCTACATTATCAGCGAGTAACATAAAATATATCTTATCTCCATATTCCTACGGGAACGGAAACTATGCGGGTAAAACGTTTACGTTGCTTACTCCCCACCAAGTTGGCGCAAAATTATGTATTTGGTCAATAATGGAAATTTCAATACAAAAATTTCTTACATTTGTAACAAATAGCTGAAACAGTGTAATTTAGCATCTTTATAAAAAGCTATTTTTAAATGGTTTTTTATTAAACGTCTAACGTTTATTACGTTACGTTTGTTAAATGTCAAACACAAACTTTCAGAAATATCGCCAAGTTGGCTAAGAAGTTCTCTATTCCGACAATCACAGCTATTTTAATGCAAATTTTCTCCCACTTTTTAAAGAGGAAAACAAAATAAAGTTTTAGCGAATTGTGCGCGTGATATTGAAATTTCTATGGTAATATTAATTGACAGTTTCATAAAAAGTTTTGGAATTATCAAATATTTATTACTTTGAATTTTTTTTAAACCTAACTATACAATATTCCTATTTTGCACAAATTTTTTCACTTGTACTGAACCTAGATATTTTGCATGGAGCTATTGCTTTGAAGTTATACTAGATATTACTATGGACGAAGCCATACAATGTCTCTCGCCGAATAAAATTAGGGAGCTTTACGCAATACTTATTTCATCTTTGGTCTTTCTAATCCTCAAACCTTTTGGAATAAGTACAAAGACTACATGGCGGAAGATATTTTGCTATGAAAAACAACCAAATATGCCTTTCAATGAACACATCTACAACGAAACGCAATAAAGGTTTTCAGAATGGTTAGGAAAAAGCTACATGATTTTGGAAAAATTAGCTCTAGACGTGTCGATGGAAATGGCTTCGATAATGAAATTACTTGAGAATTGAACTACGATTTTATAGCATTGCAACATCAGTAACAGAATTTATCCCTCAATTAACTCCGGAACAAAGTCACGTTTTCCAACAAGTGCTAAGCAAAATAGAATTCGGCAGTGGTGCACTCATTTTTCTCGAAGCCCCTGGAGGAACAGGAAAAACATTTTTGCTAAACTTATTATTAATGACTATCAGAAAAACCTACAAGATAGCAGTTGCTATGGATTCTTCTGGTATAGCCGCAATTTTACTGACCAACGGTCGTACTGCACACTCAGTTTTAATATTATCGCTTAATCTTGCATTTGAAGATTCACTCATCTGAAATTTCAGAAGAAATAGCTCTCATTACTGGAGGCTTCCAAAATGTAAGCTTTTAGTGTGGGATGCAAGTACGATGTCTCCCAAGAACGCTATAGAAGCGTTAAATTGGACTCTTCAGGATTTACAAGATAGTACAGATATTATAGGAGGAATGGTAGCTTTATTATATATTGGCAGGTGACTTCAAGCTTATGGGGAAAAGTTGAAAAACTCAGTCTGAATACGAATATGAGGATGTATCTTCATAATGACGTAGATTCGGAACATTATGCAGAGACGCAATTGAAAATCGTTATGGATGTTTGGACGCAAATGCTGGAGGTTATATTTTACTTTCAGAGAATTTTGTATTGAAGAAAATGATGTAAATCTTATTGCTCAAATTTACCCGGGCTTGCAACAAAATTTAAATTGGGATCAGTGGTTGCGCGCAAGATCAATATTGGTACCTAACAATGACATTGTCCATAAAATCAACATTGAAAAATTAAACGACGTGCGGGGGAGGAGGGGATTGAAGAAATATTTATCAATGAATACAATCATGGATAAAGAACAAAGAACTTCATACCCCACGGAGTTCTTAAATTCACTTGAACTTTCGGGTGTACCCTCAAATAAACTTCAATTAAAACTAAATGTACCAGTTATGCAAAATTTCGATGCTCCTCGACTATGGTGCCAATATTTGAACATATGTCATGAAAAGGGATAGATACCTTGAATTCCAAGTATACCCACTGACCTACCGTTTCAATTCAAACAAGTTCAATTTCCAGTTTTACTGCTGCTATTAACAAAGCTAACATTTCAGGCAGCAGTGGTGCATTTGGAAAAGCAATGTTATTCCCATGGCCAACTATATGTAACCTGATCGGTGTGTCCAATGCCCAAATCTTCACACATTTGCAACTGACGGAAGAACATATAATCTGGTATACAATAGCATCTTAGAATAATATTCTGTTTTGAGTTCTTTTAAAGAGGAATTATATATTAAACGTAGATACTTTCGATATTTAAAAATATTAATAGTATAAGTTAATGAATATGTGTTGTTAATTATTATAATAAATTACGTTTTCAGTTTTTTCAAACTAAGCTCAATTTTAGAATTTTGAAATTTTATTGGGTTCCAGTCACAAGCAATAAAAAAAATTACCATATTATATTATTAACTTTCTAATGATAATGATTACGACGTTGACAGTTATTTAAAAACATCAACGGGAGCGGAGCCGTGGGGACAAGCTAGTCAATAATATAATTATTGTCGATGGACTTCCTAAAGTTTAACCTTTGTCGGTGACAGAATGAAACCTAAAGGGAGATCTTACTTTGAAAACTTCTCTTGAGGATTTTCATCCACTATGGATCTTACACGCTTCAGCTTTATCCGAAGTTGGAATTAAGTTGCCAGTTGAAGCGTCGATTTTGTCATTAGGATACCACAAATAGTTTATTGGCTGTGATTAGAAAATTATTAAAGAGGGGATGACTCTTAATATTTTTTAAGGGGATAATAGTTTGATTATCTACAGTTACGGTTTACAATGCCGGATTCTTGTTACTGCTAGTTGGTAATATAGTATATATACATAATAGACATCAAAGCTAAGAAAGGATTCTTCAAAATTGAAACGGGCAAATGTTACGGGGCATGTCTTAATAATTGCTCATGTTTAAACCATACTTGATGGGTAATCTGAAATTGGCAAGAGTCTTTCAGAGTAGAGATCCACAAAATATTTTGTTGAAAAATCGACCTCAAGTAGCAAAGCAGGGCCACAAGCAAGTATAAATACTATTCCATTTTTAAACCACTTGACGCAATTGTCTTAAATCTGATGAGACAGATCTTTCTGCAGAATACCGATCAGTTTTCAAAACGGGTTTCAGAAATGATCATAAGCAATAGATAAAGAGATATCCGTTTTAGAACTGAAATTACCCACCTTTGAAATTGGTAGGTAAAGCTCTTCTGGAGTGGGGTATCCACATGAAAATGGGTTTGGGAACTGACTTAAGGCTGTTGCAAGGGGGCTCATAAGTACAGAATTCCTATTTTTAAGCACATGAGCGTAAGAATGAAAACCTCAGAAGCAGATTCCTTCAGTGAGATACACAAAATCTGTTCTGTGAAATCTGTCTCAAGAAGTGCTGAGGGACTTAAGAGGCGTTATGATAATTATTCTATTTTTGAACTATTAGAAGAATGGTCTTGACTATGATAAAGAGATTTCTTCCATGAGAATGAAGCTATACAAGGTTT
The DNA here is from genome assembly GCA_019973975.1 of Trichonephila clavata. Classification (NCBI taxonomy): domain Eukaryota; kingdom Metazoa; phylum Arthropoda; class Arachnida; order Araneae; family Nephilidae; genus Trichonephila; species Trichonephila clavata. The sequence continues at coordinate 74,510 of BMAO01016827.1, forward strand.
GTGGAAAATAGACCTAAGTATGGCAGGGAATAAGTGCAAGAGATAAATATTTTGTTTTGAATTAGTCTGACCATGAAATGGTAGAACAAGCCATGGAGAAGACCACAGAAACGGGTTTGGAGAAATTGTTCTAAGCAAAGGTAGAAGAAGGGAACATAAATACCTATTTCTTTTTAAACTAGACTCACAATTTTGAAATCATAGAGATCTCCTAAGAGATAGAAATAAGAACTGCAAACAAGAAACACCTCAGGTGAACAGGGGGTTCACAAGCATTGATAATTTTTGCATTTTAATTAATTGACGACAGTCTTCAAACCTTTATTAAGCAGATTCCTTCTAAGAGGCATCTCTACAAATGGAAGTTTTGGAAGCAACAGACCCAGAAGGCGTTGCAATTATGGTAAGTGGACAATTATCCCATTTTAAACCTAAACAGACGCACAGTCTGAAATTTGATGGTGATCTTTCTGCAAAGTAGAGAAACCATGTTGGGTCATGAATATTCAACCAAGTTTAATTCTGGGATTATATCATAATACCTACTACCCCAATGACATTTTCCGTTCACTATTCTGACAGCACTATTTTTACTTTGAGGTCTGATCTAGCATAAAGTTGCTCTTAGTTTTTAAAATTATACTTTATTAATGGCAAATTAAGCTCTAAATCCATTTGAATAAATAAAAGATAGGAAATTACTTTAGTATACATGGTTTTCACTGAGTTTCAAAAATTTAATATATCCCAATGGACTGTGTCCACCATAGATACTCACAAGATATCTCATAAAAGAACTTGAACTGTTCTAATCTGTTCATTAGGGAAACTGCAGCACTGTGATTGAACAAAATGGAACCAAGGAGAGGAAAAGTGAACAAACAGGAAAATAAATTAGCAACAGAACTCAAAGTGATATTAATTGAAATTGCAGTTTATACCACAAACCAGATCACGTGCTAGTCAGACAAATAAAATACCATGAATGTTTAATAGTTGA
>BMAO01016828.1:0-20389 GCA_019973975.1 Trichonephila clavata
AATTGTTATTTGATTTTGCTTTTATTCGTGTACAATATTTAACATGCAAAGGCTTTTAAAATCATGGAAATAAAAAAAATAAAGGCATAAACATCTTTTGTACATGCTGTGCATTAGCTCTGAGCATGGAATTAGATCTGAAGTGTGTGTATTTATTTTTTATTATAATTATTAAGATAAAGTTTTATGAAATATTGGCAGTATATTGTTTAATTATTCTACATTTGTGCAATTTCTTATGGTAAGTAGTTTTAAATAAGCTAATTAATAGTTCATAAAAGTTTCAGACTATTCGATGAATATTATATCATGCTATTCATGGAATGAAAACTTCAAACTCATATTTCTCCATGTTGAATTTTTGTACATACACTGTTATTCAAAACCCTAAGGCTTTTTTGATAATTGAAGTATGGGTTTGAAATTTTTTATACATGTTCTGAAATGTATGTTTTGTAAAACTGTGTATGGAATTAGCTCTAACATGTTTAGTACTTTTTCTAAAAAAATTTCAAAATCAAAATTAATGTTTTTTTGAGAATTTTTGGGAGTTTAACTACAAAAAAATTAATAAAAAATTAAAGAGCAGCAGCAGAAAAAAACCCACGCACGGTTTTATGTAGTATAGTATAAGGTACCTGGAAAATTTTTTTGAATAAAAAGAGACATATTTAAAAAAGCCTTAGGGGTTTAAAAAAATGCTTAAAAAAGCTAAAAAAATTTAAATTTTACAAACATTTTGCAAAAAATTAAAAATTTTTTTGTATGGAATTATTATTTAATATTAACCTTTATGAAATACACTTAAAACCAAATATCAAATATTAAAAATAAAAAAAATCGTGAAGATGGTACCATATTGCCTTAAACCGACAACAACAGCTGTAGCTGAACCTGCCGAGTCGACTGACGCAATCAATCCCAACAGAGTAAAGGCGGCACATATGATATCCTACTGCTACACCTTAGGGAAATCTTCTAACCTTTCACTACATACATCTTCTTCCGATATTCACTTAGAACACTCGCCATGTCACCACACCTTAATCGCAAATATTTTTCTATAAAATTCCATAATGTTGAAATGCCGGAAATTTTAAGACGGGGTAAAACTTATCTCAATGTGTAATACACGACGCTGATTGTTGGCGCTGTACAAATGCAAAAGCCTCAATAATTAACTGAAGGGAAAAATACATTTATGATATATAAAGATTAATGAATATCAGATTTATGCACAGTCTTAATCAAATGAAAAGTAATCTAGAGTAGCATTTACTGAGTAGCTTATGTTCATTAATGTACATAACTAGCTACCGAAATATTTTACAGATAGTATTTTGCTGAGCTTAGAAAAATAATCTCTATTACAGGGTGAAATATTTTAATCACGACGAATTATTCGAACTTTTTTTTAATTATATACTCATTATTCTTACATTTTTAATGTGAATTTACATTGTAAAAACACACACTTTGAATAAGAATTCAAAAGTTCGAAATTGAATTGAAGTAAGGGAAACTCAATTGAAAATAAAAACCCTTCATTTAAATTTTAAAATAGCTAAGTAAATGTGTGTAACAAAATGAATTTTTAAAAATAGAAAATTATACTTTCATAACTATTCTAGTGAAATATCTAAATTGGAAATCCATCGCGGGGATCTGCAATATTTAAGTTATGCTAACCGAGACTGTCACACGACGCTCAAACCACACCCATGTTAGCATTAATGTGGAAATGAAATCAACCTGCACAAGAGAAAAGTAACGGTTTCCGTAAACGTCAGAATTATTTGTTTACCAAATGCACCGCGTATATATCGCGAGTAAAGGAAATTAATATTCAAACAAGCGGGAGGAAAATTTCATTTTCGGTCAACGGCGTTATGCGCATTCAACAATTCTCCCTAGCACAGAATGGCCGAGTGAACGATGTGAATTCCCTAATTAGATGCCATAGTTGCTCTATCGTTGGGGTGGTGGTAGACACTGGTCGTGCATGAGTTGAGCCTAAGCTTATAAATGGCACTTAGGAATTGGATACCTTTTTTCAAATATATTTAATATGTGATTCTATTCTAGTAATGTTAATTAGTAATTTATTCAAAATTTTCATTAACTTAGTTATTGAAGCAATTGAGTTAAGCTCTAGACACGCATTCACAGCCTTGTGTATTTAATACAAAAAAATAATGCCGTTTCCCAACTGAACAAACTGTTCAGCGTTTCTTATATTATGTAATGATGAAACCACCACAAAATATTTCAGACTAGAATGTACAGTGCTTTTTAGGTCCGATACCAGAACAGTAATTTGTGTGTTTGATATTTAGTGGAAAAGTTTGTGAGGCCTGAAAAAACAGGATCTAGGCCTTTAAACTAGAATGGATTTAAATATTTCGATTCTTTTTGGAATATTTATTTCCTTCGCACTAAATAACGATGAAAAAGCGGTATGTGAATTGTTATATGTTTTCGAATGTTACATATATATACATTATAAAATTTTCCGGGATCAAATGTGCATTAAAACTAACTTAACATAATTTAATAACTTAAATTTTTTAGAAAAATGCTGTCTTCTTAAAAATGCCTCAGAAAAATGTTTTGTTTGAATTTGTACAAATATTAAAGAGATATTTGAACTGTCATTACAAATGCATTTGGGAACTGAAAAAACCTTTTTCAATAATTATTAGAACAAGGATTTCTCAAATAGTGGACCTAGTAATGTGTTGTGGAAAAAAAATGCTAATATGTTTCAAATTATTTGGGAAACGTGAATATTGATAATCATAGTGCTAAACCAGCACTTTTTCAGTTTCAGAAATAAGAACGTTTGTGAAAGGAGAGAGGATAGGCTCAGACCTTTCATCCGCCCGATGTTGCCTAAAAATAATAATACCAACAATGAAAATAGTAACTTCTCCGCGATGTGACAAAATGCAAGAGAACCAAACAAATAGGATGACTCTCTCAAATGATGTTATGAAACGTAGAATCGAAGAAATCCACATGAAGCAATGGATCTCAACCAACTATCATTTCACTATTTATCAATATCAAATAAATGCTCCATTCATTAATGGACAGGATATAAAATTTACATTCTGTGCAAGCCAGCCAGTTATACAGAGTAGGCTGGAAAACAAAGTTCCAGGTTACAAAAAAAACATGGCGAAGGAAATGAGATAATTTGATAACCTGCTTATAACAGATGTTGAAAATGACCACCATTCATCTCTTGGCAGCTTTAAACCGTGGTCAACAAGTTGAGGAAGGCAGACCGAAGCTGGACTGCTGGAGTCGCTGCAATCTCTTTAAAAAGTGTTCTTATGCAGTTCTTGAAGACTTTGAGGGTTGTTGTGATACACCTTAGACTTGATGGTTCTCCACAAAAAGTAATTGCACACTGGAAGATCAGGTGACCTGGGTGGCCAGCTAGGACCATGATCAGACTGACCTCTGCAAACAACTCTGTCAGGAGTGAAGATTGTGTAAATGTGACCCATGGTTCGATGGGATATATGGGTAATTGCTGTACCCTGTTGGAAGTAACTGTAGGTCTACTCTTCTTCAGTTAATGTTGCCACAAATGGATTGTCACTAATCAACTCAGACTAATCAACTAAGATCTGATCCCGTTTCGATCATTTGGTGTGCGCGTCACAATTACGTCCAATCGTATCGACTTGTCCGAGCCACATGTATTTCACCTTCCCTGTATAACCTTTTGATTAACTCTATTCAATTCATATTAAAAACTTGCACTTTATACACATATACAAAAAAAATCTCAATGCTTATTGTTTACTCTAAAGTACCGTATTAAATACCTCCACACGAAATAAGACTTTATACCAATAGAGAAATATATAATTAGTCTTCATATCAATTTTTTTAAAAAAATATGTTTATATTTCTATAAAATGAACGGAAAGTAATAATATAATAAATAATTTTTCTTCGAATATCACACACACATGTGATAACACAAAATATCGTTTTAAAATTTTTCCATTGATTCAAAGCTCTTGTTTTTCATTTGGACTACTTTTGCAATCAATTCTCATGATTTTTCAAATACATTGAATAATTTAACAAAACTGCGCAATGTAATTTGTCTTTCTGTTTGCATATTGTCTTCAATTTCATTTTGTTCTTCATACGTTTGTTCTTCAATGCTGGAGAGAGATCCGTCATGAAAAAGCCTATATTCCTTTTAAATAGGATATCAGCATTCAGTCAAAACCCAAATAATGTCCAAGTTTCATAATATTTGCAGAGATTGCTTCCATTTGAGGATCAAAGCCACAAAAGCATGAACTTTTTGAGACAAAACATATTTCCGTACGATTTTCATACTTCCACTCACTTCATTCCATGCATATTTGATATTATTTTCAATAGAATTTTGGACTTAGCAATTTATTCAAAAAAGAAGATGTTTAAAACGTTTTCACGTTTTTAAGGGAATATTTTGGCGCAAAATCTCCAAATCATATAATAGTAAGTTTTGATTAGCAATAATTGAAATTTATTATTCGAATTACTGATCCTGCTATATCCGGATCATCACTCAGTGAAACTGCAGTAAGGGAGCTATTCCTGCATTAAGAAACATTTAAGATACAACAACATAAAATCGATGTATAACTATGTAAGTATGAAAAGAACAATTACAATATAAAACAGTATGATATATAAAAATAAAGCTGCGTCATACAATATTTTTATAAGAAATAAAACATGCTATATATATTGACTACAATATATATCATAAGACATAGTCATAACTTTTAAGTACTTCTTTTGCATAGTAACTAAAATAAAAAGAACTCAAATTGGATACTGCTCTTGAATGGAATTTATCTCAGTATCATATTTCTCTAAAGTCTTACATTTTCTTTTCTCTCCCTATCTATTATTTAGAATCAATTTCTCTTTCGATAAGAAAGTTTCACTTTCTACTTTCAGCTTTTAAGTAAATGTGCTAGGGCCCTCATTAAGGATCAAAAGAGAAAAGTGAATTTATGATCACTTTGCGACTTCCAACTACTTAAGTTTATGTCTTCCTGCAAAATCGAAGTAGATCTAAGTCTATCTCTCTATATCTTTTCTTTTATGGAGAACCTGTATTTCCTATGCTGAAAACTATACTATAAGAACAAGTTATACTATAAATGCAATTTTCTTTTAGAGGGTGATTGTACATCTAATATCCAACAAAATGTATAAATATTAGTCTAAAGTCGAAGATAACCTATCAGAACTTCAATTTGAAAGAATGGATATGAAAATATATTTCTTGAAAAACTGACGCAGGAGAATATTAAATTGCTTTTAGCTATATAGCATAGCAGACTGATGGTTAAGAATATAATGATTGTTTTATTTTGCTTTTTAAAAATTACAACGATTTTAACACCTTTTATAAGCTTCACTTGTATGTAACGGAATCTTTGAACTCAATTTTTACCCACTTTAAAAGGTCAGATTAATTCGAAATGCTCACTTGTTCAGAACACATGACAATACAATAATTTAATAATTTTGTACCATTGTCCTGATTAGGATCATCAGGATTAATGATTTACCATTTTAGATGCCCTCCCACATCTAGGAACTAAACTATTAAGTTACACTTAAGTTCAATTTACTATAAAAAAGTGTTTTTCAGTTTTTTGAAACTGTAACTTACTTATGATAAGTTATGATACAACTACGCCCAACTGTTTTTTTGCACGGTAGATACGTTCCATAGAAAACCATGTAAAAATCACGTCAAAAATACATGAGACATATGATACATTTATGGATATGTTCCACAACTTAAAATATCGAGTACGTTACAAAAAAAGTAACCATGAAATCCATGTTACATATTTATAAAACAAAAACAGTTCATTTTTCTTGCAAACAACTTAAAAGTAGTGTACAGTAAAAATCTATTCTCAAGTACGTATAACATAAAAAAACTTCAAATTGAAATTAAGAATAAAACTACTAATAAGTATTCACATCGCTACTTGATAACAAGTGTGCACGTCTATTTCGAAATGGGAATTAAAAGTACTACAATCAATAGATGTCCCATATTTGTCTGGTACAACTATCGGCTTTGATTCAAATGAAGAACTTCGTTCGTTATTAATATTCTCGGTTTTTGTTTTCGTTACCAAGTCTGTTATTAGCGGCTGATTTTTTACTTTTTGGTTTCGCAAGTTTTTTATATAACTCTGGATATCCTGCTACACAAAACTTATGATTACGTTGAAATTTTTTTATGCATACTCTATATTAGGATCGTGAGTAAGAAAATGTTGCTCCATGCTTGTAGCAAATTTTAAGCCCTCGCGAATTAAATCAACTGTTAATAGCTTAACTCTACCTTAGATTTCTTCTTTACCGAATTCTATATTATCATAAACTGTCAAAAATTCGATCAAACCGTCCACATTCGAAGGGCACGAATCCTCAGATTTTTCGAAAATTTGTGCTAAAACAAAAAACATTCGCGTAAAAAAAGAAATTCATTAAATTCGTGTACGTGTTATATCAAAATCATGTAAAAACATAATTGAGTGTATTATATATATTGCTGTAATGGTTCTTTTATTTTGTTTTAAGAGTATATGTATAAATACTCTTAAAACAATAAAAGAACCATTATAGCACATTATATTACAGCCATTCTAGCTTTGTTAGTGGTATAATTTAGCATTATCTATTTATTATACTATGTATTTTTTCATTTTATGATACTATGCACACACACACACACACACACACACACACACACACACACACCACACACACACACACACACACACACACACCACACACACACACACACACACACACACACACACACACACACACACACACACACACCACACACACACACAAATACAAATCAAACAAAAATTGCATTTATTTTATTATTAATATCAATATACAACCAAGAGAGACACTAATTTCGTGTAATTTATCTGAGAAATTTGTTTTTAGAAGAAAGATTATTTCAGAAAATACTACTATGTGATAGGAAATTACAATTTGAATGAATTCTTTGAGCAACAATTATTTGATTTGGTGAACTAGCTTCTGTTTTAACTAATTCAGTGCTTTCAATTATATTTTACGATATATACTCGTATGTTTTGTCTTTGTGTATGCACTAATTTATATTTCATATGAATACGGAATCTTCAAATTAAGGCAAAAGAAAACTAAAATAATTCACAAATGGCCAAACTGGTTTCATCGTTAAAGAAATAGGTTTTTTTTTAAAATTTAAAACTCACACTGGATAATGAATGAAATAAAAAATATTTCGGTTATGGAACACAAGATCCCAGATATTAATGATATTATGAAGCGTATTATAACTTTTCCAAGAAATGAAATGACATGAAAAAGCTTTCAGTGAAGTTAAAAGGAATATTACAGGAATCTTGTTAACGCTCATAGTATTTTGAAAACCTTATTCATGCACTACCTGTGGTTTAAAAGTAATGAGATTATTGCCCATAGCACTTGGATAGCTTTTAGAAATTAATATTAGTTTAAAAGAAACCAAACCACCAATTATTTAAAAACAGAAACTTTTGAGGTTTTTTTTCTTATAAATACTTTAAAAAAGGAATACTATAAAATTCGAGAGAAAGAGTAAAAAAAAGGGGTGCGTGTTATACGGCAAATATATCTAAAAATTAAAAACTTCAGCGTTGGTGTTATACGGTATTTAAAAATAAAAGACTTAAATCATTTCTTAAGTCGAGTATAAGCATATTGAAAAGTCGAAAATAAAAGATTATTTAAAAAAAACATTCCTTTATTAAAATGAAACAAAACGAAATACACTCTGACGTAATAAAAAATAAAATAGACATTTACACCGATATAATATACTTATAAATGTATCAGTACTGATTGTTAATTTATCAATATTAAGTTAAAAAGAAGTTTAATAATTACTAATGACTCTCATGGGCTTGTTATATTCAAAATTCAATACTTATCTTGGCAAGTTGTACGGTTTATAATTAAACTCGTATTGTAGCTTTTGCGTCAAAATACACATTATTATCGCATTAAATATATTGTTATTGTTTGGAGGGAAGGGGTGATGAAAATTATGATTGGAAATTGGATCACCAATGTTGAATTTTTGAGAAGCACTTGCTTAAGAAGTTTTGTAGAATGAGAATCCCGGAGAAGGCATGGATGTTTGTGTTGCAATCCTTTCTTCTGTCTGTGTTGTATGCCCCCGTGTTATACATTGCGTGGTGCACGGGGTTTATAAATGTTAAAAAAAATACACACACAAAATCAGAAATTGTATTTCAATTTTATTATGACATTTTTAAAAGGAAATTTTAGTTCAATGTTTCTGTTGAAACAAATGCCACCTTTCTGACGATGCCAGATCGAGGCCCACGAGGTTCATCTTGGCAAAAAGCTAGATCTATGACTATCTTTAGCCGTAGATAGTGATGACAACATAGAGATGACAGTACGTTTAGTCTCGGCTGCACCCCAATTTTGAGGTAGAACACCCTAAGGGTGGTCAGGGGTCTCTCACCACTGTTTCCCTTCCACCAACCTCACGAGAGGACTTGTGTCTCGACGGCTATTTAGAGTATTCCCATGCCGCAAAGGCGCTATACATTTACAAGCCCACCCATGCCTACTCCGGGGTTTGAAACCAGGTCTTACGGTAGAGCAGTCAGCGTCGTTACCACTATACTGGATAAGCGACATGTGTTGTAGTGAAAGTAAAAAATGATCAATATCTGTTAAAAGTAAATGCCGTTGTTATACGACTTTGTATAATTCTGAGCTTCATCAAATCGTATAGGTTATTAACACAACGGATAAAGAAATAGGAATTACTTTTTATAAAATTCATTAATATACTGTTACATCCCTCCCTTTGCTTTAATGATAGCCGCACTTTTTTAAGCATACTACCAGAATGACTTAGAATCATATCCGAAACAGATTTAGCCAATATACAAATGTGATTGATTGGTCATTCAATAAATCGAAATTCGATAAGTGTTCATATTTCTTTTTCTCATGGCGTTCTATTTTTCCCAAAACCTTCTATACAGCAATGAGATCTAGTAAATTTAAGGCCCTTATGATACGTAGAGCATCCTTCTTGCGATCATGAAATTTATTTTGTACTATTCCATCTCGATAGGTTTGATAGGCTCGATCCCACAGTTGAAATTATCAACTTCATCTGTGGATCAATACTTTGCTTTTAGTCTCTTAAGGCTAATAATAGGTCAATTTATTGTCTAACAACATTATGTAGCTCCCAAGTTTAGTTTTTATCAGACACTTGAACTAAATGTCTAGTTTTATCATTAGGTCGATTTCTAAAATTTAATACTTTTTTCTCTTTTTGTACACAGCTCTAGACATTTTCAGTTTGAAAGCTTCATGAACTATCATTAATCTAGAGTGATTACCATTAGAATATAAGCAAAAATTAATTATCAGATCCTATTACACACTCCATTAATCAATTGTCCAAGGATGAATCCCTGCTGCCCAATTTGGATGATTTTTCTTTTTAATAGTTGTTAGGCTTACATACAATATCATTCAATGTTCCTTGAAGACCTATATTAGCCATATTAAGTATGTTTTGGACTTCAGTAGTACAATCGTTCCTATTGCTAATTTGAGAACCTAGATAAGTAAGACTGTCAACAACTAAAAAATTATGTTTTTCTTATAACAATTAATTAGAAATAAATACACTACTCAATACAAATTAATATTAAATTCGTTTTGTAAGCTGCGAAGTAATATAATTCTCAAAGTTTTAGAATTTCTTGCTTCAACTTAAACATATATCTCTAAAACGAGTTTTTACTGCAACATAAATTGGGTTCTGAATTTTCCATTCCATTCACTCGCTATTGCATAAAATTCAATTCAGTTTCTCCTCAAACAAAGAAAAAGTTCGAATACAAAAGAATCCGCTCGCTCAGAAAGCAATTTAAAAAAAGAAAAGACACAGATCGCTTGAGTTAAATAGACTTTTGCAATTCGCATCCTTTGAAGCAGGTAAAAAAATAAATACAATTTTCTCTCAAATGATGTTCACCCCCCGTTCTTATATACCAGTAGATATACCACCATATTCAAGAGCGAAAGCTTTCTGTTTTGAAAGGAAGCATACGAAAGTGTTTTAAGGCATGAAAAATGAAGATGCTTAACAATGCATGCCGCGGTGAATAGATTCGGAAACTTAAAGAAACACTATTTTTCAAATGGAATTTTGTCACTGGAACAGACGACATAACGTGGTATCCTTAAACTTTGTTCGAATTCCAGATGAGTTCTAAAAAGTGCTCTTTTCTTAAATTTGTGTAACTTTAGCCGATAAACAGTTCTTTCGAAGTTGAATTGCTGTAACTTGAAGTTGCGTAGTTTAGTATTGTTTGGCATTAGAAGAAAAAAAGATGTATATAAAATAAGATCTTGGAACTCTATTGTTAGGAAGAAAATAATTTACCTTAGGATACAATCTGAGGTATAAAAGGAGAAAAGTAAAAAAAAACAATGATTTCTATTGAACCGGGACGTTCTCGATAATGCAAAACAAGCAAAATTTTGATTTTCGAAGGAACATTATTTTCAAAAACAAAAAGACTACATAAACAAAAAAAAATGTGTCACGCAATCTACATTTTTTCCTTATTATACTGTAACATAAAATTTTTAAACGTGCACGATATTTTTAGAAATATAAGGATTTGAAAAAGTACACTTCAAAAGGTGCTTTGGTATACCTGGTGTTAATTAAGTACCTCTGTAGTTTTCTTTTAATAACATATAAAACCACAAAGCATGCTTTTTTAGTTGCAAAATGGTACCATAATTGAAATACTCTAGTTTTTTTTTATATTTCATTGCTTAAAAAGTTTTTTAAAAACTTTGAGCTTTAATTTTTTTATAATTTAGATAAAAACGGTAATTCTTTTAAGAAAATTGGCAGTAAGAATAAAAAGTACTAACATTTCAGGAATTAAATTATTAGCATTAAATACTAATTACTATACAAAAGCTCTTATACCAAATTTCACTGAAATATAATAGATATAGATTTTTCTACGGATGTACCTAAAAACTAGAAAAAAACTAAATAAAATGGTACTAAAATTTGATATTTAAAATATTCCAAATCAAAATTCATCTTGCATGAAAACTTGTAAAGCATTCTTCTTCCTTTTATTTTGTCCTTCAATAGTCTTGGCCTCTTTGCTAGCTTTTTAAACTGTCATTTCGCCTTCACAAACTTTGTCAATTTTTCGAAGGCCTTCACAATTATTAAGCCCTGGATTTATTTTTAGTGCTCTTAATAATTTTGTTCCTGCATGTGCACCTTCATTAAAGCATATCTCTGCGTCCATTATACCGATTTGCAAAATTTTTTTTGTTCACAATTGTGTTTCTTGGAACTTGATTCCATACACAGCTATTGAAGCTTTCATTTGGGTTCACGGTACGATCATGCAAACACTTTAGTAAAAGTTCTTTAGCAGTTAAGTCTCTAAATACATGTTTAAAAAATTATGTATATGTTTGTAAATATGTTTTAATCATGAAAAGAACTAGTTCTGTGAGGGAATGTTTGTAGATATATTTTTCTTCAAATACAAAAACATTTTTTGTAACATCCATAGCTGTTGTTTACATTTTAAAACTGCAATTACTCGGGTGTTATGCTTTAAACCTATACATGTTATACATTTTTTGAAATCAGCATTAAATTTACTTTTTTTAAGATAAAAATCAAAAAATCGATTTTCAGAAGGTTAAAAACGTCTTGGTCCCCTTCAAAGAAATATAGTCAGGATTCAAATGGGTATCTTAGTCGATTTCTATTATGTTGGAAAATTTTCTAAAATCAGGAAAAATCCATTTATTTGTAGACTATTATAGAAGTGGCCGAAAAGAAAGTGACATATTTATACTAATAAAGCAGAGAAAACATTTTATATAAAATCAAGTCTTGCTTACTTTAAACTATAAACGAGAAAAATTGCTACCAGAAATGATTATAGAGTTAATATAATATGATTAGAAAGATGAACATATATAGCAATATAACTATTTTTCCAAAATAGTTAGCAATTTCCATGTGGCTTGTTGAATGAAGTACTGAACTCAGTGGCGCAGCAGCTCATCAGGACCAAGGCCTACTGTGCCTATCTCAGTTTACGTGACTTTAGGGTCTGGGATGCATGTACAGATGTTTCGGTCACATGGTCAGTCTGACGTGAAATACCCAGTGTTCAGTTCCCAAGCAAGCTTGGTACCAATTTATCGACCCAATTAAGGGATGAAAGGCTGAGTCGACCTTGACCAGGCCGGGATTTGAAACCCGGACTTATGGTGTGGAAGCGCGATGCACTAACCACTCAGCGATTAGACTTGTTGAATTAAGTAATTACTAGAAATCTGATTTTTAAGGGAAAACTTAATGATTGATTTATGTAATACTATGCTAGTTGGAACAAACATAACACTTTTAAAGTATGTAGTTCAGTTGGTATAAGTTCTCTTACATGTATGGCACAACAATTTAGAAGAAAATATGTCCTTCTCTAGCTTTAAGCTTACCATTCACATGTTTCGTCATGGATTCCACTAATTTAGAACATAAACTTTTGATGTCGTCATAAAGAAACAAAATTTTAATGACATTCTTAATCATTTTGTTTTGTTGAGCAGTCCTTTCTTGTTGAAACATACTTCTTCAAAATGCTCCTTAAATTTTAGATGAGATTTCATTATCAAACTTTTTTTACCTAAGAGGTTGCATGCCAACAGAACTTTAGAACGTTTGCATAAAAGGTACAAATTTGCCTTACAATATAGAAAAAATATTTTTTGAATTCATCACTCAATCCATTGGGATTAAGTTTTAAGTCCTTCCTCTAGATGTAAAATAACCCCAAACCATGAGCTTTTGAGGGTGTGTGGTTAACTAGTTAATGAAGATGTTACTCACAAATGAGTTCTACAGCACTTCGCCTAATTAATGTCAAGCGTAATCCTTGCGCAAAAAAATACGCTTCGGCACTGAATACAGCCGTATCAGTAGCCATACAGCCGTAATCTTGTAAATACACGGCTAATATTTTCAAGACCATTGCAACAGTTTCCTCGTCATTTTAGGTGTTAATAACTAATTTGGATTGGGTTTCTTGCGCGTCTCCCTGCTTCAATAAACCTACCTTTTACAGTGTACTGTTGATAAATCAGGGCTTAATCAGTAGACATTCTTTCTGAAGATCTGTACTTGGCTTGCAAGAATGTATTTTACTATTCCGTACGGGTAATTTTCCTACACGAGATTCTGTTTTATTTTCGCATCAACATTTACAGTTCCGTTTTGGAATTGTAAATCCAAGTGGAATTGTCCAATTTGGAACTGTCGCAAACCTAGTTTGCTAATTGATTATCCTGGATACACTTTATTTTCAGACTCAAATTGCTACAGCAATAACCCTCACAATCATAGAGTTATGTTTGTGATTGGTTTATTCGCGTCTGTGACTGATCCTATGAGAAAAAATATTTCTTAACTGTTGCATTTTTATAAAATCACTTCCCGTGGTGAAGCCATGATTTATGTTAATTTGAGTGCTATTTAAACTCTAGCGAAGTGAGTGTAGGAGTGAGTAGTTAGGTTGCTATAGGAGTTAGATTAGCAGTTTCTATTCGAAGTCCTTAGAGATCTTGTGGAGAAATTCAATCCGAGATATCCTGTTGTACCGAGCGATACCCGTATAGTGCAGTTGCATTGGATTACAAGCATCATAAGTGACATAGTTATTTGTCTTAGGAATTTAGGATAGTGATTAAATTGATGTTCTTTTGATCTATAACACTTTTTGATACTTAATTGAAAGAATAATAAATATGTTGCTTTTATATAATGTCTGATCTCCCAAACTTCACCAGCGACTGCAGGGTCGCAGCATGTTGATTAAAAATGCCATTCCTAGTCTTTTTACAGGTAGTGATATACCTTATTTTCATACGCTTGAGAATCGGACAGCTCATACAATTGCCCTCTTCCAACATCAGCTGAAACAACCAGCTGAATTTCAAAATTACTTTATGCGTGATGATCACGTGATCAAACCAGTTCTGACTAATCAAGATCTTCCTACAAAATAGAGTTAAAACAGGTTTAAGGGAAAAAACTGTTGCGAAAGGACAAATTTTATGAAAAATTAAGCTTGCCCCGAATAATTTTCACAGTGCGATCGATCGATAAGTTTGTATGATAATTTTTTTCACTTTTACTAGTTTGGGAAGGTTAACTTACTTGCTAACTATAATTCTCTAAATATAGCACAAATGGCATAATTACCTGTTATTAGACACAGTTTGCACAACTGATGATCAGATAGCTATGGGGGGGGATTCTCTTTTTAATTATATCTCTTCAACTTACCTGATCAATATCCGTTGGTGTTTTTTGAAGATAAAATATATTTATGAACATCATTTTGGAGAAATATTAATTTTTATCATCACAAAAATGGGTGTCTGCGTACTATCGTAACAATCGCCAACTCTATAAACAATTCACCAAGTTGACAACCCCGATTTTGCATGTTTCGTACGCTCTGAATTGGCAACCATGTGCTTCGTTTCATATAATGACACCAATACGGTTGCAATAATACGTAAGTACCCAAAAATGTTTATATTAGAAGTAAATAATCTTTAACAACCATCTAAAAGACTGAAATGTGTGTAAAATTAAGTACAGCACAGTTTATTTCAATATAAAAAAATGGTTTAAAAAAAACGGCAAAACTGTATTGCAAATATTATTAATATGAAAAAATATTTCTGTTAATTTAACATTTGAAATAATTTAACGAAAAAATACAATTGTATTTTCAGATGCAAATATTTCCAAAAATTTTACGCTAGAAAAATTAAGGAAGGTTTTTCTCACTGTATAATTTTTTCTTTCCTAGGTAAAATCCCTTTATTCAGAAAATTTATTGAAAATATATTAAAACTATTTAATGATGCGCTTTGCAATGAGCATTTTTAAATAAAAAAATCGTTTTCAAAATTGCAATTTGTAATTTTTGAAACCTAATTAAAATACTCGATAAATAATTATCCTACGCATGATTAAGATTTTCTGCTTAATAAGCCATTTTTAATAAATTTAGCATTCTCCATAGAGCTTTCGATTTTTTGCATTTATTGTTAATTTGTATCTAATAAATTCTGACATCCTGGTTTAATTGCGATATTAATTAACAACAAGATGAAAATCTTCCAAATTACTGATATTAATTTTAACCAAGGGATAATAATAAACTCTTCTCTTTCGGGGCTTTTTACTCAATCCAGTATTGTCATGAGTCAAAAAATATTTCTTGTGACTTCAGCTATTTTGCTTTTCAAAAAATTAAATACATTAATTTTCCAGATATCAATTTTAAGATAAAATTATATTGGGATAAGAGACTTTTTAGTACTTTTCCCTTTCGCTGAAGCAAATCTCGCCAAGTTGGCGTAATTGGTGAAAACCACAATATACACTTAAAAAATAAAAATAAATATTAGTTCGCATTGGTTTTTCATCTATTTTTGATATTTTATGAAAATATGTTACTGATAAGAAAAAACCACGATTTGTTTTTGTAAATTTGGGGGTAAAAGGTTATCAATGCGAATATACCATTTGGCGTCAGTTGTATCATTTTTGATGACTTTATCGCTTGCGCCCACAAAATGGAAAAGTACTAAATATTTAAATATTGTTAAATATGTACAAAAACGCGGAGTTCTTATGAATATTTTAGTGTTTATTTGTAGGTCATAGAGGTTCTTGAATATTAAATGAATCTTCATTTTTCTTATATATCTCTACATGTGTGTGGGTATATTAATAATATTTATTACTTCTTTTATTCTATATCTTGATCCCAGCTAGCAAATATTTTCCCCTTGAATAGAGATAGTAGTGTTTTCCTTTAATTGAGAATGCATTTTTTCTCTATGCTTTCAATGGGTGTAATTTATCTTGTGTGCATTTTAGGCGTACATACTTACAGGTAAATAGAAGCAAAACTTAATTTCGGATATCAGTTAAATTAAAAATATGTATGTTACTGAACGGAAAAGTGTAATTTTTGATTTAACCAACACAATGTATTTATAAACATTTATTGGCAGGGAAAAAAAGGAGATATAACGATACAAAGCATTTAGAGATAACCATACAAGTTAGCGTAGAAGAGGTAAGAGATTTGCTGCTCTTTTTACATCACGACTTTTTACATCTGATCTTTTACATCACGATGACTGATCGTTTTACATCATAAGTGCTACATCAAAGCTTGGGGGAAGGAAATCAACTGGCAGAAGAAGAAAATGATCCAGTCCAGGTCTGAGTTTCAATGTCTATTAACAGTGAGACTCATCACCTCGAGATGTTATTGGTGGTTTATATGGGTTAGATCATAGGTTCCAACCTTTTTTGAACTGGCGGCCCCTTTTCTAATAAATATTTCGATATCGCCTCCTTTTATAGTGAATAATTCGACACTGCCCCCTTTTTTAGTGAATATTTCGACACCACCCCCTTTTTTAGTGAATATTTCGACACCACCCCCTTTTTTAGTGAATATTTCTATACCGCCCCCTCCCACTCTAGAGAAATAAGAATGTACATAGTACATGGTGAAAACAAGAGTTAAGTTTTAAAAGTATCCTATTACTAAAAGGATATTTTTTTTAATTTCATTTTTTTCTTAAGTCCCACTTTTTTTACTTGTGAATCTGAAATATCTATTGCCACAAATATAATTAAATGTGTAATATTTTATATTTTAGTAATAGGTAGGATATATTGTTGGAATTGAAACGCTACTGAATTTCTTCTTCATTTAAAAGAGTGGAATAAAAGATTTTCAGATTACCTGTTATAAGACAAGCAGGGGTTTTGATGATACGAAATAATTCATGATAAACTATTGCTTTCAAAATAAATATAAATTGACAGTTTCAGCCAACAAAGAATCACGTTAATTCCTGGTTAACGTACTTAATTATGTTTCTTGGATAATATACGTAATGAAATGCTTCCTAGTGCTTTCACCGCTCTACTTTCATATCGCAAAACCAGGCGTATAATGTGTGACTTCCAGTTTGACACGATTCGGAGCCATTCATTCACTTGTGAAACAATTTCTTTGCGGACTCGAACTTTTTTTCATATGAGAAAAGATTTTTACTTTGATATGTAGAACCAAAAGTGTAAGGCAGAGTACATACAACGTTCTCTGGTCAAGTAAATAAATCTCTCCAGCATAGATATTCATTAATTATCAATATAGCTGTAAATTTATTTTTAGAGTTATTTTTCAGATTTTTTCCTAATTCCATAAGTGTCCATAATTGGGAAGATATTGTCAAATAAAGTTAATTACAAATTGATCAATTTCCATCCATTTAAAAATTGTCAAATTTATTGAGTAGTATTGTGTCACAGAGAATTAATTGTACAGCTGGAACATGTGGCCCGCGTGCCATAGGTTGCCGTCCCCTATAATAACATATAATATTCGTAATCATTTGATATCCTACCGATTGTTTTTGAGATTCGATGGCACAATTTTTTTATCCCACTATTAAACCAATCAATTATGTCTTACCGAGTTGTCTGTCATTATTATATGTCTAGGGAATCGCGGTTACGCTGTTGATTAGTGGATCTCAAATAATGAATGTATTTTCATTGGCTCAGAGGAAAACGATGGTTGTTTGAAAACATGTATTACGTTATTATTTATGGTTTTCTTTCTGTTTCGTTGGATTTGGCTTGAAGAAATTTTAAAGAAATAATATATTTTAAACACGCTATACATACAATTTGTATTAAGTTGCAGTAATTCGTTAATTTTGCTCTTTATTTAAATGAATAAAAATGGAAAAAAACATTAAAAATGGAATGGTGCAGCCGCTAGTATTTTAATTAATATGTAATAAAGATTTAAGTTTTAAAAAAACACGCACATTCAAAAATTTCTTTGTTTCTTTTTTTGAAAATATTTTTGGTTCTTTTCATTTATTTCCTGAAGTGATATTTTTACTTAAGATTTAATTTAAAATAATTCCCTGGAGTATAAAACGATTCTTTTTATATTCATCAAATATTTTTTAAAAGTTTAAAAGGGAACTTTTTCAGATTGTAAGAACTTTTACATTCATGTTTGTTCAAGCATTTTTAAGCGTTATTTTTATTTTTTGTCGCCAAAAGAGAGAGTGTGTTTTTTATTTCGTTGAAATGTTATTAAATCTAAGATAAAAACATTAAACTGAAAAAAAAATGCTTTTATGTTAAAAATGTAGGAAAGAAAACTGAAAATACTTAGAAATCACAGAAGCATCATAATAAAGGGAGAAAAATAAAAATGTGTTAATAAAATCTCATATTTATTTAAATATTTACAAAAACTGTGTCAAAAATTCAATGATTCATTTCTTGGATACAATGTATACCCTAGAACTACATTACGTATAGTTGATACATTTCAAAAAATCATGTCGAATATTTAATGCCGTTTTGTGTAAATTATTTATCACTAGACTATTAAATTAGTAAAACTTTTGAATTACATATACTTCCATAAATAAACCAAATTTGGTAAAATATTTTTTTTAAACTTAAGAGAAATAATGTTTATCAAATGATAAAAATCTGACTTGTACTAAAAATTTATCTTCAACATCATCAAATGTCATTAATAATATTAAGAAATAATCTTGTTCACCCAAAAGACTGAATGGGCTCAAACCATGTGACGTCATAGTCACATGATAATGATAATCACGTGTTTTTAGCCAATCAGTTCAATATCTTGTGTGACGTCTAGTCACATGATAATGATAACCACGTGTTTTTAGCCCAATCAGTTCAAAATTTCGTGTGACGTCATAGTCACACGATTAAATCAATCATATGTTTCCAGCTAATCAGTTCGTCCGCTTTGTTGTTGATAATTTTTGATCCTTTAGAAATTTTCTCTTTAAAAATACAAATTTGTCAACAGCCATAATGCACATAGGTAGACAAAATGCATTTTATTTGAAAATACATGCATAAAATAAGATTCTTTTTAAATTTTAAAAAATCTTTTGACGAAATTTACTTTTATGATATTTGAATAATTTTACCCAAATATAAAATTTGAAATATTATTCAAGTCTTAAAAATATAAAACAAGTACAATTCGTTTGATGTCTGTTTTGAATTCAATGAGTACACGTCTTTGTCTGTATCATGTAACCGTCATTAATTGAGCCAATAAAACTTCGCAGATAATTTTAAATGCTCGCAGAATTATCGAAAAATGATTATACAAAATTTATATAGGTTGCGGTTTCATTAAATCATAATTATGCTCTTCAAAATTAGGCATAAGGTTTTAACTGCACTGTATGAAAGTAGCATTATACAAACATAGACTTCTGTGAGAGCAAGTTGAATTTTTTTAGTTATCTCTAACTATATTTTTAAAAAAAAACTGTGTTTTCAGCATATTAAATAAATTTAAAATAATCACAATTCCGTAAAATACTTCGTATACTTTTGATCAAATAAATGTGCAACGATGAAGCTGAATATTATTAAAAAATGCTGAAAATGTAGAAATAGAATTTTACATTTTCAATTTAAAATTTTTATAGTGCACAAAAAGAGTTCTTTTTGAATTACGTGTTTTAGGGAATTATGCTATGCGGGTAGATGATTAAATATGCAAATATTATTTATATAGGAGAAAAGTTATAGGTTTATAACCCTTTTAATGTAAACTTTACATTAAATGGAACAATAATATTATATTTTTGCGTATCATTACAAAAGTTTAAATGATTAACTATACAAAATAATTAAATAAAATATTGTCTTAAATATGTGTTTAAAGGAATGATGATTATATTTTTATATAAATAGTAGAAAATCTTTTAATTCAATAAATTATTGCATATATTTAAAATTTCACGAAAGGTATGTAATATATTTAATATAATATCGACATTATACATATAAATCAGAACTTCAACTTTAATTATATTTAACTCTCACCGAATATTGTTGCGAAGTAAAATAGTATTAATGTTCTTTGTTTTGCACATTCGAATTTTACTATGTTTTCTTTTTTTCTATTCTTACTATACAGTGACATTTCCTTAATTTTCCCTCCTAAGTATCCTCAAAATATATTTTTTAATGCGTAAACTTAAGCAAAATGGCAAACAAAATAAAAGTTTCGATTCCTAAAAAAATGGATTTTGATCTTTACAGGAA
>BMAO01016829.1:0-22661 GCA_019973975.1 Trichonephila clavata
TTTTATCAGGCTCTTTTCTAGAAGATAATCTGAAATGTGGGTGTGGTAGTTGCTGTCCAGCATCAAATATTGCTCTATAACTTGATACAAAATGCAGCTAAAAGTTTGAAATTTTGCAGGCATATTTATAATGATTTGAGGTATCAGATAAGCGAATAAAAATTTTCGATAGTTTAATTATTTCTAGGGTACCATATCGCCTTAAGGATTTATCAGAATTGGTTTCATTATTGTTCAGTTTTCATTATCCAAAATTTTAAAAAAATGTGGGTTATTCGTTGTACGATAAGTAGTGTACTTCAAAGGCAAACAGTTTTACAATTAAAACGAAAAAACTAAATAAATCATTGTTATTCTTTTTTTCACATTATTAAATAATAACGTAATCGCTCTTGTTATAATAATACTTACTGACAGTACTAAGCAGCAGAAGCGCCCTCTATAGACCATACATCTTCAGTACAAACCAAGTAAAGAGAGAGCAGTCATTTTGAAAAACTATCTGTATTCTTTGCCTTTTTTTATGAACGATAAGCGTTGTCTTAGTCTAACCAAACTTAAATAACTAAATGATTGATACACTAACGGGAACAATACTAATAACTGTTACACATTAAAATATCCCAAATTTACCTCATGCAATTTAATTCATAAAGCTCAACGATAATTTAAATTGCATTTTATTTTCATATAAAGAAGCGTTACATATCAATATATAGTTTAATTTGTACTTTTCATTGCTAAGGTGAGACGATTAATTTTTCCATCACATTCACAGAAGTTTCAAGAAAATAATTTTATTAAGAATTCTGGAATTTGTTACATATATTAAAAAGAAAGTGACAGATTGAGATTCGTTTTTTCGCTCGTTTCTAATTCGTTCTCTTGATTCAGTAGTCCACTTGGCAGATTTATTTTATTTCATCTAAGCAGTTTTCTTCATAACCTTTTCCACTTGTGAAGAGGAATACAATAAAAAATCACACTGAGCAGAAAAATTCAAAATGCTGCTCTGGCCCCAAGTTTAAGTAAGTCTCACTTGAGATTTGTATGAAAAAAATCCAAGTAGGCTTGAGGGAAATAAAAAAGCCAAGAAAATTTAAGAGCTTCTGCTCGTTGCAATACGAGAAGCATGAAAAGTAGAAGAATAAAAATGAAATAAAAATAAAAAAATTTGGAATTCCAAGCTATGCGCGCTTCCGAAGTTTACCTCTTTCCATCTTGATTCGAATTCAGAGAGAAAAAAATTATTATTCTAGAAGAAAATAGTTCAGCTTTAAAAATGAAGCAAAATGGCCATTGGTGTATTTAATGCTCTGCTTTTGTATTGAAGATTAGCTAAATAAATGAATCAGTGTTTTTTAAGTAAAAAAATGAAAACTTTGGATCATTTTTATATTTATTTGAATCTATAACATACAGAAATTTTAAAACGGTAATTTACACTTTTTTCCAGATTTTCAAGATATATACTTTAGAATTTTTTGCATCGGTGTTTGCAATTCTTTTTTTCAAAACTATTTCTTTTACTTTAAATGCTTCTTTCTTATGATGGAATACCATTTGCCTGCAACATTTCTTTTCTTCCCATCTGAAAGCCGTTATATTAAGGTCAGATAGCAATGAAAGGAATATGAAACAAAAAATTTAGTAATTACATCCAGATTTTGGCCAATTTAAAATTAAATTTAAATTTAATACCTACAGAAAAAGAACGGTGGTTGCGGACAATTAATTCATTCGAAGAAAAATATGTGGTAGGAGGACTGACATTCTAAGTATCTGAATTAAAAATATTTCCTCTTACATTAGGTTCTAATGTTCAATGGGGCTACGGTAGCCTAGTGGTCAAGGTATCGGCTCATGGCTAGAGCATATCATGAATTCAAGCCCAGTACTACTAAAGATCGGCCGTGTAGGGAAGCGATGCACATTAAAAACAAACATCTTTGCGTTGGTGTGGTAGTTAGGAGAGAGGGTGCCATCTCAGGTGTCGTCCTCGTCACTTGACTATGGTTCGAAATTGCGAGGTCTGTCGCCAAAAGCCCTCGTGCAGTTGATTAGTGCTATGTTAATTTTCACTCACTATAATGTACAATATATGGCAAACAATGCTTTTTACTACATAGCTGCTTGTTTAGATTAATAATGTCGAAATAGATAAATAAATAAAATTAGCAGTAGAATTTAGTGTTTTATAATTTGTTTATAATGCGAAAATCAAATCTTTACTGCTAATTTGGCAAATTTTAGGAATTATAATGTGTCTTCATTTATTTTACAAATACTAAACATATGCTTCTAAACCATTAATTCTCGGAATTCCTAAAACCTTCTAACAATATCCTCTCAAATATAATTTTCAACAGAATAACATAAATATAATTTTTTTTCTCAAAATAGTTTTTCAAAACTAAAAAAAAAAAAATTCTCCTTAAGATAGCTTTTTGCTTCCCCACAACAGGCCAGGGACTCAAATCCTGGGATGGGCAAGGGCTATTCCGCCTTTCATCCCTTCAGGGGTTCGATAAATGAGTACCAAGCTTGCTTGGGAACTAAAAACTGGGGGGTTCACGTCAGACTCACCACATGACCGAAACATTTGCTCATACACCTCAGTGTCCAAGGTCAGGTATACTGAGATGGGCATAGTAGACCTTGGCCCTCATGGACTGTTGCTTCACTGAGTTTAGTTTAATTTATAAATTCCTTTCGAATAATACATTTTTTTACATCATTTATTATCAGTTCATAAAAATTTTCAACTAGAACCAATGATTGTTAAGGCTTCATATCCGCTTCTATATTTCAAACAAATTAATATCATAATGAAATAAAGAAGGATTATAATTCATATATTTCAAAATTTCAGTGAAAACATTTTAAAACGACTCATAAACCTTCAAAATTCATCCAATTATAATAAACAAACTCTCATTTATGTGCGACTTTTGGTTAAATGATTTGGCAACAATTATTTAATAGCCATAGTAGTACATAAAAATTAAACTTTCATGCCATCCTTTCGGTATTTCGAACAATGTACTCACAGTGTGGGATTTCAAGTCATCACCACGGTCCCTAACAGACTACAAAAGTCACTTGAAAAAAAAAGCTTCATAAAAAATTTCAAAAAGAAAAAGAAATGCAACCGTTTACTATTACGCGACATGACATACTTTAAAAGCCTCACGTGCTGGAATGTAATGGGTAAAGTTTAAACTACTCTCTTTTCCAGATCGAACAATTCACTCCCGAATTAACCCACCCTTTTCTGAACTGGAGAGAGTAGGGCACATACGAATCCGGAATGTTAAAGTATGGGGAAGAGTTCACGCCCTGTTACTGGAAAAAGATGACCCTTATCCACTGTGTGAGGATTCTTGGGAATTTAACATAACACGGAAAGCCCGTAGTGCTGTTGATCAAACTGCTTTGTGGATTTCTGATAAATCGAACAGTTTTTTTTATTTTTTTGCTCTGTTTTCCCCCCATCAAACTGAGGAATCTAGGTACAAGATATTAAGAGGGATGTCTGAAGATTTTCTTCAATTCTTCATGAGTAGAGGTGAATGCGATCTCTAAAATTATGGTTGTGTTGATGTGCAAGGGAGTTTAAAAGCCTTTAGATAAAATCTTTGATCATGAATTGTCATTTTGTTTAAAATTATTCTTTGCTTGATTCCGTAACATAATTTGAAATTAGTTGAAATTTATCAAGTTCTATGTTACAAATTTTTATTTTCAAACATTGGTCCTTAGTTAGCTCATTTTTTTTTAAAGAAAAAATAGTATTTATACAGTTAATACTTTTGTTTAGTTTCATAAAAAAATATTTTTCATTATTTATTTTGTTCCGCAGGTATAATTTTTTTAGAACATTTAAAACCCCGTGCTCCACCAAGTATCACACGAGGGCTTACATAGAAGCAAGCGTGAAACACACACATTACAAAGGAAAGAAGGATTACAACACAAACATCCATGACTTCTCCGTGATTCGAACCCAGGCCCTGCAGCCAGCGTCACTAACCACTATACCGGATGGGCGTCCATTTTAATCTTAAATTGTAAATAATAACATATACTTCAACTGGTACTAGTAACTAAATATCGAAATCTTTTATACGCATAATATCCTTCCTAATAAAATCTTGCTAAATAATCTAATTTTTTTCCTTATAAACATGGATAGGCTAGGTAAAAGCAAATTAAAGAGATTATACTAATTAAAATTCATATAACTAGACCAATACTTCTCACACTTTCATTGTTTGCGACCCAATTTTCAATCATAATTTTCACCACGCCCTTTTCCGTACAAATAATGTACTATCTCGTAAAGCTACAATACGACTTCTATTATAAACGGTGCAAATTATCAAGATGGGAATTATATTTTGTATATGACAAACTCATGAAATTCACTAGTAATTATTAAACTTATTTTTAATTTAGTATTGATAAATCAATTATCAACTGCATTGTGCAGTGCTGATACATTATATCAGTGTAAATATGTCAGAATGTATTTTGTTTTGCTTCATTTCAGTAATTTAATAATTTTTTCAGTATTTTTTTTATTTTTTATTTTTGTTATGCTTGCCCCCCCCGTAGGGTTATCACGCCCCCTTGGGGTGCGTCTGACAGTTTGAGAAACGTTGAACTAGACAATTATTTTAACCAGCTGCTTTATATTAAATGTTTTTTTTCAGCAATAAAAAATACCATCTCTTACTTTAGATATTAACTCTAAAATTTATTAGACACAAAAATAAACTTTTTTTACTGAAATACTAATTAATATATGTATAAATAATGTTAGGAAAAATAATAACAAATCGAGAAAAATTTAAATATTATAGCTAAATTTGTCCTTGTAGGATTTAAAAAAAAATTAACATTTAAAGATAACAAGTGAAAAACATCAAACCAAAAAATGTTAAAAGAATAATATATATAACATTTAAAAAAAAATATATGCAAGTTATTCGAACCAAAACTTTTATCCCGGACAACCGACATTTCAAATTGGGTATATATTGATGGGAGGCTGGCAATGGGGATGGTCCCCAAACCATTCGTAATTATGTGTGTTCCCCTTGTTTACAGGATGTTGTTGAAATTCTTTAGAATGGGGTGCAGTCGCTGGCACTCAAGGGTGAGCAACCACATGCATTTAATTGAAATTGTAACTTTGCGCCTAGGGAAAGGTTTTTAGGGGGTTTTTTTTGTAAAAGAGTGCATGTAAGTACAATTTGGAGATTTGCCCTCCCTTAAAAGGTGCTGCGCAACAGTTTTTAGAGAGAGAGAGACCCTTTCTTTCAATTCATGCCACCCTCCATCCCTCGCCTCCGTTTCAGATAAGTGGAATTCTTAATTCTTATTCAATGTTTCCTTAATGCTTATTCTTGGTTAATTTTTATACTTAAATTTGTAATTCAATCCTATAATCTAGAAATGTAATAAACTAAATTATTTTAATTTTAAATGGAGTAGCGTTATCTTTGAATGTGGTTAGAATAGATTAACTCACTTGTAATGCGGACTAAAAGTTTGAATAAGCGAACCTGGGTATTATGATAGTTAACTTAAGTGAATTTTAAGAGTAGTTAAAACGAGCGTCGCATTAGTATACAGAGTGAATCGCGACCAGACCGACAAACTCATTGGAGGTACAGAGACGACTAGGAATCAAATAGAAATGCAGAGTCGCAAACAACACATTAAATGGACAGAAAACTTTTTATTGAAAGGTTGTACTGAAACATGTTACTATTACGACCCAAAGTCGTCTGGCAGACCTGGCAGCAACGCTGCGTGGAATTCCATACGATTCCTGGCATGTCACGTATCCTCCCGGGGAGAGTTTCGTATTCGAGGGATGAGATCTTCAATTGAGGAACCATTGTCCCCTTTTTTCAAACTTACTACCTTCTGTTAACACTTGCAAAGGTAGTGTAATGTGGGAAAAGCCTGTCCGAGTAAGGTCCCTGGTACAACAGCCGAACGGAGTGCCAATTACAATCTGCAGCTCCATACATGATCGGCACGTCAACCAGCTCTTCGTTCGAATGCGAGTTTATCCTACTACTTCGAGAAACGGATCAAAAATGATGATGAATCCTTCTGTTAAACGCCACTTACCCCAAGATTACTTGGTTGAATCTTCCAGAACGTAAGGAACTCCCCACATTGCCACTATTAAGACTGCCAGATGACTCCTGGTCGTAATTTTGAACATGTATTGTGTTGTTGTAGTTGTTTCAAATCCCCTTGGAGCAGGAAAGCCTACACCAAACCCATTTGACCTTTTCGCATAAGAATGTCACCAAGCAGGTCTTGATCTCCAAACAGCTGTCCCAAAGAAATGTGCCAGCAGTCCAGAAGATGAGAAGGAGAAGCAGGGAGAGAGTAGGGACAGGTAAAGAAAGACTTTACCCCCTGTTTAAAAGTCATACCACGCAGGTGACCACTTCTAAAGCGTGCCAAGGCTGTCTGAAGAGTTCTGGATCCCCTGTACTGTAACGATAGATCAGGACTCTTAGCTGCGTACCAGTGGTGAGCAGGAGGCTTTCGCCAAGACAGATTCATTTTAGCTTTGTGGAGGGAATGAATTTCAGAATGGCTCAAGACAAAGGAACTGGGGTTAGGGAGATCACAACCCCTACCAGCCAGCTCATCAGCTGCCTCGTTCCCAGGCACACCCACATGCGATGGTATCCACTGAAGACACACTTGTTTCCTCTGACTAAGCCTAGCCAATTTGAATATAATAGCTAGACCAGTACTGTCCATGATCTTTGGCCAATTCTTCAGATATTGGATGGAGCTTCTGCTGTCTGTCAGGATCCAGATAGTGTCCTTATTAGAGTTGAGAGCATGATCTAGAGCACCACTGATAGCGATGAGTTCCGATCTAAAGACGGAACAGTGGTCAGAATTCCTGATTTCTTCGACATGTATTGTAGTACAACCTTTCAATAAAATATTTTCTGTCCCAAAAAAATGTTGTTGTTCTTGTTCCTTTCTCTGCTTTTTTGCACCATAGCTTGCTACTATGGCGTTTGCGACCCTACTTTCCTATGGGACTCCAATTTGTATCTGTATCCCCTACACCAGTGTTTCTCAAACTTTCAACATTTGAGACCCAGTTTTCAACCATTATTTTCCTCACATTCCCCTTTTTATAATAACAATGTATGGAATTCAAAAATGTACTTTCAAATAAAGCTACAATACAATTTTAATTTGAAACCATACAAATTATTAAGATAACTATTTAATTTTGTATATGATAAGCCCATGGGGGTCATAGTAATTATTAAACTTGTTCTTAACTTAGTATTTCACTAGTAATTATTAAACTATCATATATTATTATAAACAACTATAAATTATTTATCAAATACATTGAGCAGTTCTGATACATTTATAAGTAATATTATATGATTGTAAAAGCGTATTTTATTTTTATTATATCAGAATGTATTTTGTTTTGCTTCATTTCAGAAAATAAATATTTATTTATATAATCTTTTATTTTCGATATGCTCTCCCCCACACACACATAGGGTTATCACGCCCTTTAATGGGAACGCGCCCCACAGTTTGAGAAACTCTGCCCTACAAACACTGAAAGTTTTTTGGTCCCCCTGTATATCTGAGAAACAATGAACACATAGTGTAAGCAGTGCGTGGTTGACCCTGGAGTTTTTTAGATCCAAAGATAATCAATAAGTAATATAAAACATTGACCAAGCAGTCGGTTTTTTTGAAAGTTTAAAATATGACACTCGAAACAAATGTTGGTATGGTAATAAGGAAACTAAGCCATATATTCTAATGTTCCCTCCAACCTTTCCCAGTAAAACGAAAAATCGCCTATTTTATGCCTTGTCTCTCATTTACAAACTGAATTCGATTTCTGAATGCGAAATTTGTGATGAAGTTTTATTTCGTTTTTAAAATGCTTTATTTCAGTTGTACCCGAGGGTATTGTTGCCATTTAAAACTTAATTTAGAATACCTTCTAGATAAAAGGTGTTGTAAATATCATGAGCGCTACAAAATTAGTTAATGATTCTATTTTTAATTTCATTTTAATACTATATGGAAATGAATTTTTCTAGTTTGTTAATTTGCTATATTTGGAGTTGAATCTTTACCTCCGAAAGTATAAACGAATACTTAAAATAATCTCTATGATTGTATGACATTTAAAAACTATTAAAGGGACACAGTACGATTCAATTGAAAAAATCGGACAAAAAGTTAAATTAAAACTTTTTAGCCTAAATTATTTTTTATATAACTTAGCTAAAAAATTATAAAAATTATAAGTTTGAAATTTCGCTATTTCAAATTTATAATTTTTTTTTATAAATTTGAAAGTTTTAAGCGTAAGAAATGCAGAACTATGAAAGCTTTTGCGTTCGTTTTTATTCACATCCTTATGGCAAATCAAAACTTTAAACTTACTTATCTCAGAAAGATTAAATAACTAATTTTTCTTCATTTAAAATGCCAAGGCTTTTTTCTACTGGGCCTAATGCTTTGAATTTTTCTTTACCTGTTGCTAATAGTACGTGTAACAAAAGTTGGTATGTGCATTTTTGAATCAAAGCAATACTTATTTTTTTAAAAATAATTGAACTCAGAATTTGTACAAGGAATTTTCAATAAGCATTCATAAAAAGAAGTATTCCAGGAATACTAATCTATCGCAAAACCCATACCAACTTACTTTTGTTATACATAGTACATACAATCAAACTTTATGAGCGTAAATAAATTTTTGTAGGAGAAGTAGCATTTTAAAATCACTTCACAAATTTTAAGGTTTTTCCTTAAAAAATTAAATGGCTAGCTTTTTTTTAAACATTTTGAGCACAAAATCTATTTTGCATAGTATAAACATAGAAGAGAACAAAAAATTTTTAAAAATCCTTAAATTAAAATTTTTGCTTAAATCGTACCATGTCCCATTAACCCGGAAAAGCCAATAAATTTGAATAATAAATTTTTTTTCAATATTTGCCTCACCAAAAATTTTGTAAACGTGCTTGTGTCTAGATTATACTTTATTACATCTTAACAATACGAGTCTAAATTATTCACACTTCATATACTAATATTGAAGAATTGCTGAACTTCTTAGACTAAAAAGGAAACTCTCAATTTGGAGTTGATATACTGTTAAATATATCTCAACACCATTCATTATTAATTAAAAAAGAATATTATTATTTATATTTACAATAAATACTGTTACGAATTTTGTATAAAATAGTGTAAATAATTTGTATTTGGATGAGCAATGCATTTATATTACTCTATGCTATATTTATTTCATGTAAAAATTGTAATATTCACAAGCAACGCCGTCCTTTACGTTATAATGGCGATTCAATGGAACTTGGCAAATATTGGCGATATAGCCAAGTTGGCATCATTTTTGGCAACCAATTTGGCGACCATTTGCGAGTTCGGACCTCTGGATTCTTCTAGAAATTAGTAGTGATATCCACTAATTTCACGATCTATGACGCGAGCGCATCTTTCCAAAGTTTGCAGCCTTTTTGAGCATATCTTATACTACATCAATTGGCGACTTCTTCCCAGATTCCAAAACCGCCAAGATATCGCCTCGACCCGCTACCTGCCCATCGTCAATGCTAGCTCATCTATCCAGCATGAAATGCAACTACAAGACTATACGAATTTTCTAGCAGTACGGTCTGAGGTTCAGAACCATGTACGATTATTCGTAGATCCGTGCACAGTCAGTCTGTGTTTTGACTAGCGATTAGTGAACTTGCCTTGATCGTGATTAGCTCGGTTGTGCTAGTGAATAAGCTTATATATACGTGTATTTTTAGATACTGATAATTGTGTCTAAGTGCTGTTGAAGGTGTGAAATCCTTCTGATATTTATTCTGCGAATTTTTCTGTTGAATCCTGTATTTTTAAGGATTGATTTGTGCCAATAAATGATCATCGCTGTTAAAGAACTGCCTTGTTTGTTTACAACTGATTTTGCATAAAATCCTCGAACCCCGATATACGTAACAATACATTTATATCTGGAAACAATGAGACCTCCACACAGTTGTGGAAATATATTTCTAAGTGTAGTCACTCAAAAAAGCATTTTATGGGACAAACAAATATATTGCCGATTTCCTTTAAAAAAAACAACTTCTTTTGAAGAAAATTTAACTCAGAAAAACATTCACGTTTAAACTTTTAAAAAAAACTAGTATCTCCATTTTGAGTAGAAAAAGGTGAATGGGGTGAATAGATATTTGATGAAACTGAATTCGCGCGTTGCGTTTATCATCTTTTATTTGTAATATTTCAGAGATGTTATTTTTCTCATTTATGCTTCCGAAACTCCAAGAATCTCACTTTCTTTTCAACAAATACTGAAATTTCCCTTGAAATTTTCGGAAGATTTTTACTTTGCTGTCACATATTAAAGAAAGAAGCATTTCTTGGTAAACAGAAATTTCAAGTAATTAATTCATATTTCAAATTTTTCAACGCGTTTGGGAGAATTTTTTCATATTTTTTATTTGTCTACACTCATGTTTTAATTATTTTGTACACGTTTCCAGTTGTATTAGGTTTCCGAAGATCATTTTTGTAAACAGTTCAAACTATATTTTTATCGAGCTCTTTATTTTTTTCATATAACCTTCGTGATCATTAGAGTAAGCCAAGTGAATGTCTGTTGAATACATTGCGCGAATATCCTAAAACAATTGATATTAATAAATCTCTGTTTCTTTAATTTTCTGACAATTTATATTGTATGCCTTTTTGAAAATATAGTCGAACCTCCATATTACAAACCTCTATATTGCGAATTTTTCTATATAGCTAACTTTTTCCTGGAACCGAAAACATTTACCGATTTTTTTCGTAAAATAACCTCCCAATAGCGAAGTGCATTTACTATATAACGAAATTTTTCTCTAGTGATTCAATTTCTCTTTCCCTATTTTTGAAGTATTTCTAGACATTTCAAGTTGTTCTGTCTTTTAATACACTTTATGGTGGTCATAAATATTGAACGGGTTTTATTTGGTGCCAAACTCATCGAGAGCAATAGAATTCTGGGGGTTTCAACCAAGAAGTGTAAACCTGAACCCCTGTTATCCAGTTCACTGGAAACATCTTCGATATATGTACTCTTTCACGCTTTGTGGAGTTGTCTCATGTCCCCGTGTCTTTGAACTAATATCCATTCATATGTTGTGTTGATCAGTCGTACTGGAAAATTTCGTTTCTTGTAGCTCGAAAATGTCAAAACTTAAAAGCTTGAGCATCTAAGAAAAAAATTGAATTCTTCAGGAAGTGGATAAAGGCGTTAAGAAACTTTTTTTTCCTTGCAGTTTTTATTATATTTTTTATAGGCAGTGGCGGATTAAGCAGGTGTCGGAACTGGCGGTCGCCAGGGGCCGCCAGAGCTGGTAGGGGCCCCACGCTTGATGAGTGCAGAAGGCCAGTGACACACCAACCACGCCACCTAGGAACAAGAAATGAAAAGAAAACAAAGATACAGTGAACCCCCACTAGAAATTTATCGAGGTTCAAAAGAAATCCTAATGTAGAAAAACTTTTGAAAATATTTTTAACAATACCGATATCGAATACCTTAGGTGAATGATCTTTTTTTAGTTTTAAAACGTGATAAGAATAATTTAAGAAGTACTATGGGAGAAAAGACAAATTGAAACAGCATGACCATATTATAAACAGAATAAAATGTTTTGGACAAAATAGATAAGGTAAAAATAATTGATGAATTTGCAAAGAGAAATCAAACTGTATATCAAAACTGTAAGACCTTAAGTAAGGTTTTTAATTTTTCTTACATACAGTTATGATTTTCTTAAGCCGGTGAGTTTTATTATAGCAGTACATTTTATTTTGAGAATTTAAAGTAAGCGACTCTTTTCACTATTTTAGTTTTTCGACTCTTAAGTCCATGGGCCTCAAACCTTTTACCGCCAAGGGCCTCCAACTACCTTAATCCGCCTCTGTTTATAGGTAAGTTTTTTTTTATAAATATACATTAATTTACCAAAAAGGTGTGAATAATTACTTTTTTATTATATAGTATTTATGAATTTAAATTTTTTTTCATGTGTTTTATAAAGAAAAGTGAAAGATACCCTCTATCTAATGAATTTTCCATATAACGAACTTTTTTTCGGGATTTAGCGACTTCGTTATATAGAAGTCCGTTTATATATTGAAATATAAACACCTGTTCAATATTATAAATGCAATTTCTAAAAAAAAAACTGTATGCTTGATTTTAAATAGCTTAGTTATACATAAAGAGACAGGAACTATGGTATTTAAAAGAAGGGAAAATCCTATTTCAGACGTAGCATTTATTTTCATACTGAAAATTCGATTAACGTACTTGATTGTATTTAGTTATTAATAGTATAATGAGAAATTATACGCATATTTAACCCTTACTAAACCAGACAACGCTGTATAAATGTTTATAATAGGGCTTCGTTATATAAATATATAATTGGTATCTGAATATCCAACACCTCATTAAAGCTAAAATAAATTAATGTAATAAAGTAATAGACTTTTCTACTCAATTATTTAACTATGACTGAATGGTTAGTTACGTACTCTGATATTCATTGAACTTGGGATATTTATTCTTTCATTATTAACTATTACGATCTAGCATGGTATAGTATAATGTAACATTATCAAAGCATTTTAATTGAAATAATGCTATTGAGGATATGCTTGTAACTATTATAATTACTTAAAATTGAATACTGAATAGTTTTGTCAGTATTCCTCTTATTTTCTCCTCTTTTGCATTTAAAATTAACTGCAGTGAAAATCGCTTAGCACGAAATTGAAGAGGCTGAAATAATTTTTCGTGTTAAAAAAATTTTGGGTTTAGAGACATTGCAAAAATTAACATATATCAAAAAAATTAAGTATATTAGAGTTTATTTTATTTATACAGTATGTATATATGCATATGTTTAATAAAAATCAATGAAACAAAAGCATTCACAAGAACTCATTGAAAATTAATACGAAATTTTCAAGTTTTTTTTAAAAAAAAAACATTTACTGAGTTTTGGGAAAATAACCTGATATTTTTCGTGGCATTGTCCTTTTTAGCATTAAATTGTCAACAAATTGTTTGATATCGTCCATTTTGTTATTCAATACACAATTAGAATGTGCGTCTATATAACTGAGCATACTTTTCATGGGGTTCCTCATTTCGGATGATGGGGGAACAAGAGCTACATTATTCATTTCTTTTTCATCGTTAAAATATGCATCAATGATATTTTTTGAGCTTTGAACAAACTCCAAAATGTCTTTGCCTGCCATAATTGGGGATGTACTCACTTTTTATCATCATCTACTGTAATGATTTCTTTTGATAATACTTTAGAACAGTCCAATCCGGGTGGTGTTTTTCGTATTTTGTTCATTCCCAAAAGATAAATTTTTCCATGTTAAGCGATTTTTGTTTCGTGTTAAGAGAAGAATCATGAAAATACATAGTTTTTTGGAACCTTTGTAGTATTTCGTGTTGGCCGATATTTCGTCATAAGCGTTTTCGTTAAACGTACTTCTCTGTATTAAAATGTAAAAATTTTTATCGCAGTTATTGAATTCTCATTCAGTATCAAATATTTAAAACCAAGCATTTGAAAGGAAATACTACGAATTAAATACTGTAAGTAAAAAAGGAATAAGAATACGCTTCTTATAAATTAAACATTAGAGGTTATACTATATTGAATTCTCATTCAGTATCAAATATTTAAAACCAAGCATTTGAAAGGAAATACTACGAATTAAATACTGTAAGTAAAAAAGGAATGAGAATACGCTTCTTATAAATTAAACATTAGAGGTTGTACTATATTGAATTCTCATTCAGTATCAAATATTTAAAACCAAGCATTTGAAAGGAAATACTACGAATTAAATGCTGTAAGTAAAAAAGGAATAAGAATGCTCTTCTTATAAATTAAACATTAGAGGTTATACTATATTGAATTCTCATTCAGTATCAAATATTTAAAACCAAGCATTTGAAAGGAAATTCTACGAATTAAATACTGTGAATAAAAAAGGAATAAGAATACGCTTCTTATAAATTAAACATTAGAGGTTATACTATATTGAATTCTCATTCAGTATCAAATATTTAAAACCAAGCATTTGAAAGGAAATACTACGAATTAAGGGGATGGTGGACCTTCAAAATCTCAAAATTTCGTCAAAATTGCGATTTTTATTTTTTATACTAATAATATTCTATTTATTTCAGAGAATGATTCTGTCGAAGAATTTTTTCATTTTGACTAATAATTACTGAATTATGAGTAATCTAAGAATTAAACATGGCGCCATCGACTATTTAAATGGGCGTGGCCCTGTCATTTGAACGTAAACAAGAACTATTCATATTTAGTTTCTAGCATATGCTTAGCCTCAATTATCATTTTTTTCATCGCATATTTTATGAAGAAGGATTCTGATAGGAACTTCAACTTCTACTTCCGCTTTGCTTGTTTACATCGTATTAGCGCGCTTGTTTCACATCTGTTATTACACAGCATACTTAGTCGTTTCAAACGTAATTGTAGGTCTATTTTTTTCAAAGTTTTCCTTTCTTTCATTTAAATACTCAATAATAATTTTCTTGATAAATTAATCATTCCAACAGTATTTTTACAATGCACAGAATTAGTTCTCGATATCATGTTCCAAAAGGAAGGCCATCAAAACGTAAAATGCAGGCTTTGCTAAAAGCAAAGAAAAGATGGGCCTCTGGAGAAATAGAACTGGAGCATCAAAGTTTACATGTGTGTGAAAATGACCCTGATGCAAGTGGTAATGTGTCCTCTAATTATGAAAATAATGAAGTAAACACTTACTCATTAAATTCTAGTGAACTGAATGCAGCAACAGAAAGAAAGCTGTCTCTTCTAAGCTCACACACTTCTGCAGAACATGTGATAAGTGAACAAAATGATCCAACTTATGTATTAGTTGATACAAATGTATGGAAGAATTTACTGTCAACTGTAAAGTGCCCTGAATGTGATATGAATAATTTAAATATTATAAAAACAACGCAGCTGGGTATGGCATCAAAACTAGAATTGGTTTGCTCTAGTTGTGAGGCAGTAATGAATTCCTCATTTTCAAGTGCACGTGTAAAAGACAAAAATTTTTTTGACATTAACAAAAAAATGGTTTCCTCTTTTTTAAGACTTGGGAAAGGTCACGCAGGATTGGAACTATTTTCATTAGTGACTGGTATGAATACAATGGACAAAAAATCTTTTTCGAAGCACATTAAAATTTTGTCCGAAGAAAATAGAGAGGTGAAACATCAGATCCTCGAAGTTGCGAGAAATATAGTTAGGAAGCAACATCTTGAATTGAACAATGAAGGTAAGGAAACTGGTGTTTTAGACATAACTGTGTCATTTGATGGATCTTGGCAAAAGCGGGGATATAAATCACTGTACGGGATAGGAGTTGTAATTGATTTATTGACAGGCTTAGTAATAGATTATGAAATACTGTCAAAGAATTGTACGGAATGTACTGCTGCAGTAAGAGACCTTTCGAGGGATAGTCCAGATTTTGCAATTTGGTATGAAGGTCACAAATCTGAATGTCAGATAAATCATACAGGTTCCTCGTCTAGTATGGAAATGGAAGCTGCTGCAATTTTGTGGCAAAGATCCATCAAGGAGTGCAATATGTGCTACACTTGCATACTATCAGACGGAGATTCAAAAACATTCCAACGTCTGATATCGCTGAACATTTACGGAAAAGATAAACAAATTAAAAAAGAAGAATGTATCAACCATATTTCAAAACGCTTAGGAACTGGTTTACGCAGCAAGGTGAAAGAGTGGCGAAGCAAAGGTGTTTGTATCGGAGGCAAAAAGGTTGGTAGTTTAAAAGAAACCACAATAGTTAAGTTAACTAATTTTTACAGAAAAGCCATTAAAGATAATTGCGATGACG
The DNA here is from genome assembly GCA_019973975.1 of Trichonephila clavata. NCBI lineage: Eukaryota > Metazoa > Arthropoda > Arachnida > Araneae > Nephilidae > Trichonephila > Trichonephila clavata. The sequence continues at coordinate 16,072 of BMAO01016829.1, forward strand.
TAGAAAAAATGAAAAGTGCAATATATGCCACACTTTATCATTGTTCCTCCACAGACACCAAACCGAAACACAACAAATGTCCTGATGGCAAACTTTCTTGGTGTTTTTATAAAAGAGCTTTGGCGAATGGAGAATCCCCTCAAAGTCATTCAGTTATGAAGACAAAATTAACTGAGGAGGTTGTTGCGAAGATTCTTCCTGTGTACCAGAGATTAGCAAGCAACGAGATATTGTCCCGGTGTACTTCAGGTAAAAGTCAAAATGCAAATGAATGTTTGCACAGTGTTATCTGGAGTCACTGCCAAAAAGAAAGTTTCCAATCAAAGAAAAGATTGGAAATATCTGTTGTAACAGCAGTAAGTGAGTTTAATTTTGGATCCCTATTTACCTTGAGAAGCGTGCATCAAAACACTTCCATACCCTCGATGCAAATTAGTGAAACGAGAGATGACCGCCGATTAAAGCAAAGTAGAATTAAAACTTTTCAAACTGCAAAAGACAAAAGAATTAAGAAGCGAAAAATCTCTAATACAATAGAAAACAAAAATTTAAAATCTGAAGGATTATCATATTGTGCTGGTAAATTTTAAGTGGATGTCTTGCCACTCTATGGTTTTTTATAAATATCAGCTTGGCGGATGCTATAACTTGAATTATTCAATTTATAACTAAATATAACAAATTTTAAAATATTTATTAGATTTCTACTGTAATAATCTCTTATATGTTTGATTTTCATGTAAGGGTAAGTAATTATGTAAAATTTTGTTTTATTATTTCATATTACACAAATAAATGTTTAAAATGTGTTTTTCTCAGTTCGTGAATTTTCTCTTTTCATGATTACGTAAAATGCTCCTTGCGTTTCATATTTCATCGTATCTCTTTAAAATTTTTACAAGTTATAAAAAATGATATAATTCACAAATTTGTGCATTGGTTTTGTTAAAAATTTAACGGATTATATTTTACGTTGTTTTGATTACCTCGAATGTGTGATAATTGGTGAAATATTTCATATAGTATAGAAAATGTATCTTTTTTTCATCAAATTTTATTCTGAATTTAAAATCCATGCACAGATATATTTAGTTATAGTTCATATACATATAAAACAAAAATTAAGAAAATATCTTAAAAACTAACGCGCAAGGAGCATTTTTAAAAAAAGTTTTAAAAAATTAAAAAATTTAAAAAAAATCAAATTATAATTTATTTTTTTTAAAAAAATATTTAAATTGTGAATTATAGTGATCATCTACTATATTGATTCCAATTTCAGCTAATTAAGATAACAATTTAAGAAATTAATTTCAAAGGTCCACCGTCCCCTTAAATACTGTAAGTAAAAAAGGAATAAGAATACGCTTCTTATAAATTAAACATTAGAGGTTGTACTATATTGAATTCTCATTCAGTATCAAATATTTAAAACCAAGCATTTGAAAGGAAATACTACGAATTAAATACTGTAAGTAAAAAAGGAATAAGAATACGCTTCTTATAAATTACACATTAGAGGTTATTCTATATTGAAATCTCATTCAGTATCAAATATTTAAGACCAAGCATTTGAAAGGAAATACTACGAATTAAATACTGTAAGTAAAAAAGGAATGAGAATACGCTTCTTATAAATTAAACATTAGAGGTTATACTATATAGAATTCTCATTCAGTATCAAATATTTAAAACCAAGCATTTGAAAGGAAATACTACGAATTAAATACTGTAAATAAAAAAGGAATAAGAATACGCTTCTTATAAATTAAACATTAGAGGTTATACTAAGCCATAACATAGTTATACATATCGTAATAATATATTAAAATACTACAAAATAATACACATATGGAATGTTTTTGTCGCTATCTAATCAGACCTTTTTCGATGTTTTAGAAATCTGCTTAAAAATTCATTTCAAGAATGTATTTAATTGAAGAATATTTTTTTTAAATTTTAATTTCAGATTGATTTTTAGAATATTTTAACAAAAGATGACACGTTATTAAGAAACAGTATCTATGTCCAAACCCCCCTAACTATTTGTATAAAATAAACAAGTAGTAAATACAAGAAATATTACAAATTGTACTAAATTTTTTTTTAAAAATTTTAAATTGTTTATTAATTTTCTGAAGAAGTATATTATTGTTTGATACTGTTATTCATTCATATAGTTCTTAAGTACTTCAAGGAAAGAAAGCCCTAATCATTTGTACAAAAATTTGTTAAGTTATTAATTCCCGTGTTAATTTGTTGTAATTAATTCCTTTACTGTGAAGCTTACTAATATGCAGTTTTCTTAGGTCTCTTCAGATGTATTGTCGTTGTTCTGGTGCTAATAAATAAATTACATAGTGATTGATAAAGTACAAAACGGAGTAAGAAATAGATTTTTAAATGAATTTTTTTAATCAGTTGTAGGCAGGAAAAAATGAAAAATTAGATGTGCTATTTGTATTTATTAAAAAACCCCATAATTCTAAATCCCAAAAGATTATAACTTGTCTTCTGACTTAGCTCTCTTCAATATGCAACAGTTGAGGATGACATTAACTCTCTGAAAAAGAACAACAAAAATGGCTTTAGTAATTCCCCGTTATGAATATCTTTCTTTTACATTAAAAATCAAAATAAAGAACAAAGTCCTTGAAGATGGTCTGATATTATAGCCATCAGATCCATATCAGAAAAAAAGAATAAAATTATCCGGTTTTTAGAAGATTTCTAGAATTTTCATCGAAAATTCTCAACCCATTTTTTTATGTTAATAAACAACTGTGTTGATAAGCTTTCCTCCCACTCTTGTTGCCAGATTTAGTTTTATCCTTACTGCACAACTTCTTTAATTAAAAATCTCATTACCTAGATAAGAAAGTTTAGTCAATGGCGATTCATTGGGCCAAGATGTGCATTCCCTGATACGGTCTACATGCAAACATTAATTATTTTCCTCTTTCGATCAATTGAAAATAAAGTCAAATAATGCTGAGGTCATGTACATTTTGGCGCCAGGTCCTGCCCTTATTTTTATAATTCCGCCCGTAATTAAAGAAATGGCTTTTGTGAAGTCTTTTCGTCCAATCAACTATTGGACTAGTGTCTTCCGAATCGGGGCTTTAAATTGCTTTTGGAGATGGAATGGGAAAGACCTTTAATTGCATTTTAAGTGTTTCTATTGGAAGTAACTCTTAACCTTTCTAATGCCACAATGCGGTTGATCTCGGGAAGCTTAATTTGCATTTATGGTCACAATCATAATTAATTTTGAATGAATAAAAATGAACTGATTAAAAGAACAAAACAAACCTAATTATTCTGAATTTAATTATAACTATACTAGTAAGATATATGGAAATATTAATTTTAAATCTGCAAAAGGCTTTTTATTTGCATATTTTAACTAAATATAGCCATTAAACAATCGAATACTTGAAGTTCACCAAATGATGTTCAGTAAGATCTAATATTTTAAATTGTATGGAATAATGCATATTCCTACCTAAAGAAAAATATTTTTATTTAATTAATACCATGTCTATACATATCAACTAGTTTCGCATACTATCTGACACTGTTGATATTCGGGCTGTCTTAAATGGCATTCATCTGAGACATTATTTAAAACATGAAAATTTTTTGGATTATAAGTATTATATACAGACATATATTAAAAAGATTACAAACGCTTCAACTTTGAAGAATGGATTACGTCTAAATTCGTTAGATAATATAAAATTAGCATTTTCCAACAAGGAGTATAGGCAAGAGATTACTTTTAAATAAGGATATGTTTGTTACGATTATATACAGGATAAAAATCATGATTATAATCTTATACATTTAAGAACGATTTTTTTTTGCTGCATAGGAGCTCATTTGTATACATTGTGTTCATTTGTTTGTATTATTTGTACATTATCGTTGTGCATTTCACATTCTGAATTAGAACATTAAATTATATATAAAGGCTGTTTATCAGATTTTACAGAACTGCAGGCATTTACAAGAATGAAAAATGCAGAAATTTGCTTGTAATGAAAAACAAGCAGAATTATCTGATATTTTTATTATATATATATATACTATCTATCAGGATAATTAAGTGATTGAATATTTGGAATAGAAACGGAAGAGGAAGCTAACGTCCTCCACTACAGCGTACTTTCCACCAAAACTTGTATGACAGCTGTCGGTATTTTCTTCCACTCATCTTGGAGAAAACATATCACTCGAAGATTTTGTACAGTGGAGACAACTCATCAATCGATATTCCATCACTTGAATTTCGTGCTTCACAGGATTAAAGTCCGGACTCATGGTTGACCAAGGAATAACAAGACTTCTCATACCAAACCATGAGGGACCTCGCCATATGATAGCTAAGCGTTGTCTTTATGGAAGAAATAACCTTTCTCAAAAAAGTGCCGCAATGGAGTTAGCAGACGGTTATCTAGAATAGTACAGTCCGTCTCAGCATTGAGCGCGTAGCAGCTACCGCAGCTTAAGTTTAAAGGATATACCAAAAGAAATACCCTCGCAATATAATACCTCCTCTACAGAATATAAGAATGAGTGCAACACATTCCCACATGAGACGTTTATCAGGAAAATACTACATCCAGATCATGTCATTTTTGCGGTAAAGGCAGAACCACGTGATTCATTTCTCTACAGTGATAATCTGTTTGTTATTGTAGGACTTTGCTTCCCTTTAGAAGAGCTTTGCTGTTGGAATTCGCGATCAAGGGCTTATGGGCGGCTGCAAGACCGGGACACCTAAGCAAATGTGATTCCTCAGAAATGGTAACCCCAAACAACATTTCTGCTTGCCTGTGGGAAATATTCAAGCATATAGGACTCGGTAGGGTTTGACTCTTTAAGGAGTACATTGTTTACTATGATATACTTATAAAATAAACCCTTATGTGTGTGGTGGCCGCGGTAGCCCAGCGGATCATGGCTGTCGAGTCATGTGTTTGAGCCCGGTACTACTGAAACCCGCCGTGTAGGGGAGTTATGCACATTAAATCTGTCGAGAGCTCAAACATCCCCCCGTTGGTGTGGTGTGGTAGTTAGGACAGGGGGTGCCAACTTAAGTGTCGTACTCGTCACTTGACTATAGTTCAAAATTACGAGTTTCCTAACCAAAAAAAGCCCTCGTGTAGCTGAACAGTGCGACGTTAATGTTCACTCACTCACCCTATGTGTGAGTGTGTGTTATGTATATAGTATATACTGTATTTATACTCGAATCTCAGCCACCATTGATTCTAAGCCGCACCCTTAATTCTCTAAGCGATTTTGAGAAAAAACAAAACATTGTGTGAAATGTTAATCGATATCCGATACTTAACCTTTAAAAAAATAATTTAATGAGAAGAATAAGGAGTTAATAATTAACTTACTTAACCATCATTAAAAACTTTCTAATACATACATGAACCTATAATTGCTTTAACTGTCATTATCATATGCTTCAAAAATGATTCGTCTTTCCCATTGTCACAGGTAACTTTGGAATTGATGAAGAAATCACCATTTCCCCACACGTAGGCTTCTTCCGTTCCATCCAAGGCATTTGTTTTGCAGCATTTTTGAAAAGAATGTGTTATAGAAGAATACAAAAAATTATTAAAGACTTTTCAGCACTTGCAAGCAAACATTATATGATTTTGTTTACGCCATCTGCGTATATTTCTTTCATCCATGTGTGACAGATCTATACGCAGTTCTACTAATCCCTTCATATGTCTTTAAGGAAAATATTTATTTCAACCAACTTTCATCGAATAAGGAAACGTGAATATGTAAATGAAGTATATTATATAAATTCTGTTTTCGCGAGTTTGAGAGTTGTTGACATGTTGGAGTTGGCACGCTGAAGTTGATACGTTGCAGTGCGCAAGTAGGAGTTAACATAAAGTCTACGAGTTAGTTGTTAGTTCCAGATTGAAAAGGAATGGAATTAGTTAAAGATTACAGAGCGTGGAGCCAACGACATTGATCAAGCCGAAGAGAGCACCTGCAAGTTTCCAGTGTAGGATCCGATACGTAAAAAGTACAGGTATTGTGAGCTTGATTAATTAGAAGTTAGCTTATTAGTGTGCAACGTAGTTATATTTGAGCGTATTTAAGCTGTCTTAGATTCAGTTGAGGATCTATAGTAGTATCCCCTTGTTATAGAATCTCACCTCCGTGCTCTATTATATTTCATCTACCTTAATTAGAATTGTATTGTGTCTGATTGATAATTAGAATTAATAAATTGATTAGATTGAAAACATGTCTGTGGATTATTCTGTTACTCCTACACATCTAGCCGGGTTTACAGGTAGACAAGTGGGTTCAGATGTAAGCAGGAACCAACCACTATCACATGTGTCAAATTTTCAGTAATCGCTGCCCTGTTTCCATTTTATTTTCTGCATTTTAAATTACCTCCTTTTTAATACTTGTGTCTTAGTGAACTTGTTTTGATGCTATTACCGATATCTTTGATAACTAAGTGATTAATAAAAAGAAGTGCATACAAAAAATATTTCCTAAATACGAGCAGACAACAATGTTTGAGACATACTGAATAC
>BMAO01016831.1:0-17492 GCA_019973975.1 Trichonephila clavata
AGGGAAAGAATAATATGTTGCAAAAATAGATTATATTTAAATATTATCAGCAAAAATACATGCTGGAGAAAACTGTTGCTTCATAAAATATTGCGTAAACTTTTTAAAATAAAAATGTAAGAGAATATTATTTAAATTTCTTGAGATACCTTTATTTTACTTTTCATTTTATTAGAGCAAGGATTGCTGTGATAACATTTTGGATTGCACTTCTTATTATTTTTTAAACAAGCACACTTTTTACTATTACACATTTTTTTACACGAGCACTTTTCAAATCCTTGTCCAGTTCCGCAACATAGAGCTGTTGCAATAGATCGAAACTTTGTATCAATATTTGGAAATTAATTCTCGCTGACATATACTGAACGGATATCTAAAGTCCAATAGTTTTATTCGGCTATCTCTAGTTAATAACCCCAGATTTGACCGAAACGTAAACATGTCAAATGTTTATTCAAAAAATTAACCCTAGATATTTATTGAATAAATAACTAGAGAAACAAGTTCGAAAGAATGCATTTCATGATAGCAAAGTGAATCTACTGACTAGAAATTTGGAAAAGTTCAACTCAAAATTTATTGGGTTTCTGACATATTTATAGAAAATATTGAAAACCGTAAATTGGTTTAAATGTCAAATTCAGAAGGTTTTTCCTGGAAATAAAAATATTGAACCTACCCTCAAGTGAGAAATAAAATGATATTCACTATTTCCTAGTAAATAATAAAGATTTCAGCCGCTGTCTGCTTTTGATGGCAAAGAAGAAAATATGTTAGGATTAGGATATATTTCAAGAATAAAATGTCTAGTTTATTTTTTGCGGGTTTAAATGTGTGGGAGAAAAACTTGTGAAAGTTAATGTCTTGTCAAGCTATTATCATATAATGAATTTATTATTTTTCTTTTAATGTATCGACTGCCCTTAAATTGGGAATTTTGCGAAAAATTGAAATTTTTTTTTTTTATGATTTTTTTTTATAGACCATCTTATTAACTTCCTAAATATACCAAGTTTTTAAGTTTCCGTTCGTAGAACAAAAACTACAAGTGTTTTAGTAAAAGCAGATGCCATTACTCTAAGCAAAATGCCATACTTTAAAACGCCTTTACTGCAACTGTTTCAGAACATAAAATACACACCGCTTTGTTGCCTTTACTAATCATGCCATATTCCTCGGTCCATCAAGTTTGAAATTCTCTGTTACACTATCTTGCGTTAAGGAATCTGACTACCCTAAAATTGTTAATTTGCGAAAAAATAACAAATTATTTTTATCATTTTATTTTATATGCTATCTTGTAAGTTTTATAAAAATACCCAGTGTATTATTTTCCGTGCACTAGAACAAAAACTACAAGGGTATTAGTAAAAGCAGATGCCATTACTTTAAGCAAGATGTTATTCCTTAAAACGCGTTTTACTCGAGAAATGTGATTTTTTCAAAAAGGCTCACATGGGGACAAGGGGATTGCTGAAGAAGTTTTGAAAATAATTAACTGAAATTTTTTGTGTATGTTCTGTATAATAGTAGAAGTGTTTTAACCCCTTCAGATTTATCAATCACCGTTTTATTACAAGATTTACAGTCCCTTATGTGAATATAATCACTGTTTATTTAAGCAATTTCATATAATAACTAAGATAAAGTGGTCTAGTTTGTCTAAAAATTAAAATATCTCTTATACTGAAAGTCATTTCAGAAATGAATAATATAGCAACACATCAGAATAGAAAAATTGAAAATTTGTTCATAAACTTTTGGTACAGAATGGGCCCTGTTTATGTTATTTTTTGCACATTTTTACCAGTTTTTCCCATTTTAGTAATAATAATTTCTTTTTCTCCTCTTAATTTTAGCATTTTTTTCTTAAGATATACTAAACAAATCTAAAAATTTTTTTAAAAAAAAAGAGTTGTCGCAAGTGGTCGGATAACTTAAATGAATATAATTAAAAATGAATGTGTCAAAAATTTGGTTAAAAAAAAGAAGTCTTTATGAAAAACAATTTCCATCGACAATTTAGAAGGAATAAAAATTTCAACGTATGTAGTATTAATATTACTATTCGCTTTAGAGAAAACAATTGTAGTATCTATTTTTAAGATAATTTAGTTTCCGTATGAGATACATAAATCGTAAAGACATACAATTTATTATTCTAATTCTAAATTTAAGTTAAATCCGTATACTTATCAATATATGCATGTTTATTATATTTCCAAAACGATATAAGTTTCTGAGATGCATTTATAATTATTTGAAATAAAAAAAAACTAATAGTTTTTAATGATAATGAAAATACTAACACACAGATAAGAACATAAAATTTAAAAGAAATAATGTATTTTATATAATAAAAAAGACTTTTATTTATGAAGAAAGAGCTTAGGTAAATTAGTTTGAAAAGTGTTTAGATCATTAAGGAAAGTAATACGGAAGAAATAATGAATTAATGAGTTCTTTTTCAATTGCTTTTAGATTAATTTTAGTAAAATTCTGCAGAATTCTCGTTTTAATGCTACTTCATTTAAATCCGTGGCATATTTGAAAAGTTAATTACCCTAATTCTTTAGAGGCAGTCATGGCGCTTCCGTTTTTCATACTTAAAGTGATTTAAAAAAAAAAGTTCTTTTTTTGAAGAAGATTTTCGTTTAACGTTCTTTAACGAGATAATTAGTATAAAATTTAAATGATCTTTCCTAAAAATGTCAGGCTTACTAATTTAACCCCGATGGGTAAATAAATTTAATTGATTTTTAATTTTCATAGTAAAAAAAGAGATTCTTGTAAGGAATTAAATACTTTTAATTATGCTATCGTTGGTTTTTCCTATAATTAACTTATTAGTTTCTAATTGCTAAAAAAAGTTCCAATTTTTTTCATAAAAAAGAAATAATACATAAATTGATTTAAATAAATCTTTCTCATACATTGTGTGGAAAAAAAGGTAGAATTTTGAAATTTTATGCAAAGTTTATAACATTTTTGATATAGAAAACTTTTCCTTCTAAATTTATATACATAATATCTTTTAAGCATTTTTTTATCTATAAATAAGAAATTGATCGAAAAATTAATTAGAAAATCAAAAAATATTCAACCAAAATATTCATAAACATGCATAAAGTATTACTGTGATGAAATTTTCTTAAAAAAATAAATTTTTTTACTCATTTATATTTTATTAAATTAAAATTCACAAATTTCTTTTAATTTCCTTCAAATATAGAAAAACCTTTAAAATGTTCAGTGTAGTTACATTGCTTTTATGCTTACTTACCGGCATCTAAAATAATTTAAGGCAATTTGAATTAATTTGTGGTATAAGAGGGCTGTGTGCGTATTTCTCTATTTTTACTTTTTTTTTCTTTAGATATAAAAGTTAAAAAAAAGAGGAAGGGATTACTTTTAGGAAACAAAGTTTATGCGTAAAAACAAAATTTAAAAAAAGGGATCATTTTCTCTAAATGCTTGAAAGGTACGGTTATCTTTAAAAGAAGAAACCATGTACACAGTGAAAATCGCTTAACACGAAACTGAAGGAATGAAAGTTTTAGAGCAGTTCAATCAGAGAAGATCGAATGGCAGTTGGTAATTTGACAAAAGAACTCAGTTTAATCGTAAAAAGTGTTACAAATTTCGGAAAATATAGACTCCCTCGAAGAATTTGTTTTTTCAATAAAACAAGGGGAAAAAAAATATTAGCTACAAGGAAATTTTGTTTAATAATAAGAAAATAATTTAACTCTCGGACTACTTGTTAGATTTTAAGAAACCTTGTCCATCCAAAATAAGTTCTGTTTGCGATTTTGTATTCGTGTTATCCAAGATTTTATTAAACATTTTTTATGAATTATTTTTTTTTTGTCTCCAGCCCTAACTAGTGGCCGCGGTAGCCAAATGGTCTAGGCATCGGATCGTGGCTAGCGTGTCATGAGTTCGATCCCAGTACCACTGAAGACCCGCCGTATAGGGGGGGGGGCAATGCACGTTAAATCTGTCAAGAGCTCAAACGTCATCCCGTTGGTGTGGTAGTTAGAAAAGGGGGTGCCAGCTCAGGTGTCGTCCGCGTCACTTGACCATGGTTCAAAATTGCGCTGACCGTCCCCAAAAGCCCTCGTGTAGCTGAACAGTGGGACGTTAATATTCACTCACTCATGGTCGGGGTTCGAGGATTTTATGCAAAATCAGTCGTAAACAACAAGGCAATTCTTTAAAAGCGATGAGTATTTATTGCCGGAAATCAATCCCTGAAATACAGGATTCACCAGCAAAATTCACAGAAGAAATACCTGAAGAATTTCACACCTCCAACAGCACTTAGACACAATAAGCAGTGTCTAAAATACACGTATGTATAAGCCTATTCACAAGCACAGCCGAGCTAATCGCTAGTCAGAACAATGCTCACCAATCGCTGGTTCAAACAAGACTGACTGTTACGGCGAGTATCGCTCTATTTATAGCCGTGGCGGAAACTTCGAGAAAGATGCGCTCGCGTCATAGATCGTGAAATTAGTGGATTTCTCCACTAATTTCAGAAGAATCCAGAGGGTTTCGAACTCTCCAACATGGTCACCAATGTCGCCAAATTTATCTCCAAAAATAATGCCAACTTGGCTCTATCGCCAATATTTCGCCAAGTTCCTATTGAATCGCCATTATAACGTAAGGGACGGCGTTGCTTGTGAATATCATAGATTTAACATAAAATAAGTGTAACATGGAGTAATATAAATGCATTACACATCCAAATACAGATTATTTACACTGTTTTATACAAAATTCGTAATAATATGTATTTATATGCGAAATTATACCCCGACTTATGCGAATTCGACTTTGGTTGTTATCGCTCAGTTCCACCTGTCACGTGGGACTGAGATTATACTGTACACAATTAGTGTAAACTGTAAGCTCTATTTAACATTAAACTGAATAGAACTTTCTAAATCCAAGCTATAATTTTCTTTACAATGTAAATATTTAACAAATATTTTTCCCCCAACAAACTGTAATTGTACACGAAGCTTAAAAGTCTACTTCGAATACCTATGTGTTTAATTTTTTTAGCTTAAGTTATCTATTTTTAAGACGTACTAGGCTTCACTTTTCAAGTTGAGGTATCCGATTACACTAAAATTAAGAATTTTGCCAAAAATTGACAATTTTTTTATGATTTTATTTTATAGGCCATTTTATTAGCTTTATAAAAATACCAAGTGCGTGATTTTCCGTTCACTAGAACAAAAACTACAAGTGTTTTAGTACAATCAGATGCCATTACTTTAAGCAAGATGTCATACTTTAAAACGCGTTTTACTCGAAATATGTTTTTTTAAATGTTCAAACGGGGACAGTGATTGCTCAAAAAGTTTTGAAAATAATTAACTGAATTTTTTGTGTATGTTCTGTATAATAGTAGAAGTGTTTTAACCCTCAGATTTATCAATCACCGTTTTATGACAAAATTTACAGTCCCTTATGTGAATTTAAGCACTGTTTTTTTAAGCAATTTCATGTAATAACTAAGATAAAGTGCTCTATTTTTTGTATAAGTTAAAATCTCTTATCCTGATAGTCCTTTAAAAATTGAATAGCATAGAAACACATCAGATTTGAAAGATTGAAAATTTGTTTGTAAACTTTTGGTATAGAATGGGCCGCGTTTATGTTAGTTTTTGTAAATTTTTACCCCTTTTTTCCATATTTTAGTTATAATAATTTCTTTCTCTCTTCTTATTTTTAACATATTTTTCTGAAATTGTACAAAAAAATGTAAGAGCAACAAATAAATTCACGCATATCCATTTTTTTAAAAAAAAGTTTTCGCAACCAGTCGGATACCCTAAACAGGATAGAACTTCCTAAAATCAAGCTACAATTTTCTTTGCAATGCAAATATTTAACACATATTTTTTCCCAACAAACTGTAACTCTACACGAAGCTTAAAAGTCTACTTCGAATACCTATGCATTGAATCTTTTAGCTAAGTTCCATTTTTGTGACGTAGTAAGCTTACTTTTGAAGTTAAGTTACTTTGCTATCAAATTCTCTTACCAACAAAGTGACACAATTCGATTATGGGCTCTTCCATTTAAGTCCCTTGAGTCCCTGTTTTCCATCTGAAGCGAGAAACACAAATAGCTTTGGATATCAGATTTCACAACAATAGCGAAGTTTAAATTAAATTCCTTGTCAAAAGTACAAATAGCTGAGTGATGTAAAAATTAGAGTTCTTGGAAAATGTATCGTGACATAAAATTATCTTACAACTGCAGACAAACTGTGAATTCTAGTATGGCATTTTTTGATGGATGTTCCATTTATGTAAGATCTAGAGTATACTCAAGAGTACAGTAGAGTTCCTGTTTATTTGTGATGGCCATGAAAGCCTCTCTTTTAGTAGACAATGACGTTAGTCAATGGTCTACCAACGGATATTTCTGTTCCATAGATATATTCCAAAATAATTATTGATTTATTGTAAAAAGCAGGAAATGTGTGACCTTTAACTAGATTTTATAATACAATGACGTATTATCATAAAAAAAAAATTGTTATTCCATGAAAGGCTGGAGGTTATCTTATCATATCTGAATGTTATAGGACACAGGTTCTCAAGTTTTTTGTCTCATAGACCTCTTTCCATGTTTTTTTGTTTTAGGTAGACCCTGCTTACCTAATACAGTAGAACGTCGTTTATACGAATCAATTGGGACCGGACACCGTTCGGATAACCGAAAACCGTGCGATCCATGATACTGGACACTATACAAATATTGAAAATCATCACATGCGGGAAACGTGCTTGAAGTGAATGCAAAATAGGTGCAAAATGTTGCAATTTTATCTTGATTGGGGAAAGTAATCACTTATTTTTTGATGTATCATGATACACCTTCGTTTTTTTAATGCAAAGTCTCTGATTCACTTTAGCAGCAGTAGTTGAGTGGACATAACTCTGATTGTTGTTCGTACGACTCCATAGCTGTCTCTAACGCAGAAAAACCCGCGTATTCATTATTGTTGTCCTCGTCTTCATCCGTTTCATCGCCAATAGGGTCAGATTCTTCTTGCACGGAAGTCACAATCTCGTCAGCATTTAGCATTTGGAACCCACAGCCTTCTGCATCGCATGCCATCCAGGTTTCTACATCAACAAAACTCAACAAAAGAGCACGTATTCACCCTCTCACTTGGAAACAAACTGACCTAATATTCCGCGCAGATGTTTACCAAATCACACAACTGAAATCCCCAAATATCCCTCACTTGGTTTTCCCGTTACTTTTGGCCTCACGCGAAACAAATGTTGAGCATTGCACTGTTCGAAAACGGATCCAGACTTTGGTCCGGATATTGACGCTCCGGATAATAAAAGTTCGGATAAACAACGTTCTACTGTATTGAATTTTTGCAAATTTATCAACTTAAATGTCTTTATAGAGCTCTTACTGTAAGAGGCTTACATTTCTAACAGTAGTGTAGAAGAGAACATATGTTAATTAAATTAAAATTTAATTAATACATAAAATATCTAAAAGAAACAAGTGTTTATAATGACAGGGATGAATCTGGTGCTTCAATAGCAAAGTTTCAGCATTTGGCACCAAGCTTTTGTTAGGCTTAATTCTAAATCTCCTGGGGTTTAATAGCGCCCAATCTTTTTTTTCTTTCTTTCTTTCAATTATTTAGGATATTGACAACCACGCTGAAATTTCTTCTCACTAGGAAAAAAGCACAATTTAAAACTGTCTCACAACAGTCCATAATTCGAGATAAATAACAGATGTATCTTTTTAAAGCTAAAATTGCTGACATCCGTTTCTAAACTTAGTTTAAAATCGTCGTTACTGCCTATTTCGATCAGTTCCACTTGTAATACGACATTTTTTTTCAATATGACCATATGAGCCTTTTGCCTACTGTGGCAAATACCGTATATATATAGTCAAAGCATTCTCAACCCTAATTTCAAAATCTGAATGAAGTGCATTTAATTGTTTAATGTAGGTTAAAACGTCGTTTTCCAGGCTGATTGTCTGCGGACAGCAGAAAATTCGCAACGTCTTATATTTTACTCCTTCAGTTTAATTCTGGCAAGAAACGCTGGTCCTTGGTTTAAAAAAAATTTTACTGTCACCTTGTAACTGAAAATATTCATTAAATTTAGTTAATGAATCTGTTAAATTGGTAAAATATGGTTTCCATTTGATGAAGTTTAATTTTAAAATCTAAGTAGCGCTATCGTACATTTACACTTCATGGATTACCAAATTGTTTTTTTGTTGACATGGACTCTTTGCAGGTTGCCATATACCACTGGGGTCGATATGGACCCCTTTAGAAATCACTGTTACAGGACATCTTAAATCAAGCTTTATTGGTCCACACAATAATATTCTTTTAGTAATTTGCTGAATAGGCTATGAATTATTAAGCTCTATATGAAGTTTTGGAGTATAAGTATACATTCGAAAATAACTATTTTATACCATTGGTTCCCCTTAATATTTTTAAATATGTCTGATTTTTTTGTAAGAGTGTACAAGGTGCATAAGGTAGTTTTAGAAGTACTTCTGACATTCTGCATTTCTTAAATAAAGTCAGTTTACCCTTTTTACTTTTCACAGGAGCAAAAAAAATAATGTATTATCTTTAAAAAAGTTTTTATGAAATTAATTGTGATTGCAGTTTAATATTCATAAATTTTCCGAAAATCCTAAAATTTTTCCTCAAATTTTTGTATTGAATCAAAAATTTAAACTGAGTAATCTTTTCCATTTTTAGAATTATGTTTGGCTAACATATAAGGAAAAATAAAAAAATAAAATGTTTGCACAATTCTTTTTGTTTTGACATAACTTCTCAATTTCTTTTGGAAAATTTTTTAAGATTGAAAAACTGCACTGAAAAAAGTTGTTTTTTTTCGTCTTGAAGAAGTTATTCGGATTTTTTTTATCTTTCTCTTATCATTGTTCACAAATTGGTATGCTTTAAAATAAATTTTATATAATTTTATCAAGGAATCTAGTTTTGTTACAGTGCATCAATATTATGAATCAATATATATTTAAAATCCATGAAAAAATTGTTAAATCCTTTGATCCCGTTTGTAATACAATTTTTGATTTAATTCAGTAAGTAATTAATTCAACTTTATAAGAAACTTTCAAAGTTATTCAAACTATGAGTAAAAGACAATTTTAAGGAAATTAAAGGTCTTATATAAAAAAAAGAAAAATTGTTTTATTAACTGACTTTCCAATTACTGAAAGCTGTTCTATAAAGATGCTGACAGCTAAAAAATATCGCATTACTATCGATATTTAAATTGTAATTAATTGAAGATCTCAAGAAACGAAAAGTCAAAGAAATATCTCTTTCCTTCTTAAATAGAATGAAAATACAAAAATATTTCAAAGACCCAATTGATGAATTAAAAGAAGTCGGAGAGGAAGATAAAATAAAGAGAATATAATTAAAGAGGCATTTCAAATGACTTTCTGATATTTAACAGCTAATTCAACTTAAATTTTAATTTGAAAAAGCAAAACTTGAAAATCAAATGTTGTCAGAACGTTGATGCACTGCAAATAAAGTGCACGCAAAGATTAAGTTATTTCAGAA
This sequence comes from Trichonephila clavata, assembly GCA_019973975.1. Lineage (NCBI taxonomy): Eukaryota > Metazoa > Arthropoda > Arachnida > Araneae > Nephilidae > Trichonephila > Trichonephila clavata. The sequence goes on from BMAO01016831.1 coordinate 9,641, forward strand.
CTTTTGTTTTAGAACATCCCATTTCTGTTCCTCTGACTTCATTGTAATTAAAAAAAGTTTAATATTTGATTTAGAGTTCTGGATGGTAAAGTTAATGAGAATGTAAATTTTTAAAACAGAAATTGAATTTACTGTCTTATTATTTCTCTTTACTTAGGCAATTATTAGAACAGTTATACGAAGGAACTTAAGGCAATTATTAGAACTTAAGGCAATTATTAGAACAGTTATACGAAGGAGAGTCATTAAGTAAGTCACAAATGATAACAAAAAATAATTTAATATGATATTTACTTGGAAGCAATTTTATTTCTCCACATAATCTCCACCAACGTTAATGCTGGAGATTATCCAATCGTTTAATCAGAGCACCAATTCCAACTGCATAAAATTCTTCGAGTTACTGTGTCATCCGCAGTAGGACTTCATGTTGAACATCGTTGTCATCTCTCTCTCTGCAGATTTTTTGCCTCCAAGATGTTGTTTCTGTGGACCAAACAGATGAAAGTAAATGCCCTTTCGATTATTTTTGTGTTTCACGGTCAATTTCGGGAGGACCCAGCGTGCGCAAACATTTCTGAAATTCAAACGATTATACATTATGTTGTACTCTAAGCCATAAGGACATCCTATTGATGTTCCCATGCATGTCACTCTTCGATCAGCCCGAATCAATTATTCCACCTGTTGCTTAGGTGATTTTGTCGCAAACAAAACTGGACAGCCACTTCGATCTTCATCAACAATTTTGGATTGACTTTGCGGTAATTTATTCTTCTAATTGTACACTGTTTTACGTGATAAACACTTCTCTGCATAAATAGGTAACATTTCTTTATAAATATTTTTTTTAATTCTAGTCCTTTCATCCACATAATTTGGACTACAACACTTTGCTCTTCTGTCTTACTATCATTCGACATCATCGCCAGTTTTGAAACTGCATTTTGTATGCGTGTGAATGCTACCTACTCAATGTGATTTGAATATCATATAAAGCTGTATGCGGCTGCATCTATCACCATTATTTGGAGATATATGTTACTACTTTAAATCCTGCCATATGTATTTGTGACTTACTTTATGATTTACTTACTTATTGTGACTTACTTACTTATTTACTTTTTTTAAAAATGAAACTTGACAAAATGTCGATGAGATGTATGTACCTAACAACCCGCTGTCGTCTAATGGGTCAGTCAAGTGGACGAATAATTTAATTCGACCACTAGATTGATCTACTAGAGAGAGGGAGAGTTCTTTGGAGATATAGATAAAATAGAGAGGTTTTTTTGGGGGGGGGATGTTTGATTTCTTATACTCGGAGACAATATGGTTTCCTTGAGGGTGATTTAATAAACTCAATTTAATAGAGGTCACCAACTATTTAATAGAGGTTGGGAAAGAGGCAAAGAAATAAAAATGGAACAAAAATGTTTCATCTGCAAAATTCTAAATTCAAATTTTATTTTATTTTTACGTTCAATTAATTATTGAATTAATTGAGTGTATACAATGTTGTAAAAGCTGTATATTCCTAATATCGAATATTATATAATGTTATACGCGTAATCATATTACTACTGTTTATATATAAGACATATTGAAAACACAACTTTTACAAAGCGAATAATTGGTCAGAAACTCTAGTTTTGACGGGGAAATGGTAGAAATAACGATGTATCTACATTCCTCTTTTCCTGTTTTATAATGTTATTATCCAGTAAGCCAATCTTATTTATAAATACTGAACACCTTAAAAGTCTTTTTTATCAATTATTTCGCAAATTTAAAGTGAAGCAGCAAAACCTTGCGAGAAATCATTATTTAAAGTTTCAAGATGAAGTTCTGTATATAATATTTCGAAGGAACCATATATAAGACTTAAATTGCAAAATCAGATCAGTATCCATTGATTACCAGAAAGAAAACTGCTATGTTTTAAAAAAAAAGATGTTTTAAAAATATTATTCAAGCGTATTAAAAGTTGACATTGCGCAGACTTTTGAATGAAGGACTGCTTCTTCCAAATTTTCCATGCTTGGAATCAACTTTCAATTTGCCTTTTTCAATGTTCCATTTTAAGACTTTCGTATGATTTAACATTCAATAAAAATATTTACTTTTCACATTTTTTCTTACTAGAGAGCCATAAAGTGAAAAAAAAATAGAAGGAAATGAAATTTTGAATGTCTATATACATGTTGATAATTATTGAAATCTCATTTTTAAGATGCTGTAAAAAAAGTGTTACCAGTCAGAATGATTTCAAATTAGAACTGAATATACTTAAAGTTGGGAGAAACGGTATGGCATAAGAAAAAAAAAAGAAACTCCAAAGTGTATAAACAAGGGGTATAACGAAAGTAAGTTCGGCTTCCAGTGATATTTTGAGAGGAATTACGACGTCTTTCGCCTGAGTTGCCTATTAAACCAACTGTACTGTTCAATGTGGATCGTTTGTTTTGATTATTTTGGCGGAAAAAAAATGATTTTCAAGTCATTTAACAGATGGGGTACTGATAGAGAAAAGTTAATCCTCCACGGCAAGGTAGTAAATATCTCATTGGATGAGAAAAATTGGTTTTTTTAATTGTCCTTGGGCCTAAAACGGTATCTATTGTACACTTTCAAATTTTATTTTATGCAACACTATTTGCGCCTTCTTTAAGTCTATTCAGTTGAAATTGAAGTCGTCTGACCCGCAATTCTTTTTTTATAGCATTTTGAAAGAGGCACTACAATTATAATCACGCTGAATATGTGAGAAAAAACGTTTTCAGTTCACAAATATTATGTGAACTATTATTATGTTGTTCAAATTATAGCCTCAGGTCATTATTTATGCTCGAATAAATGTTCTAAAGAGATTATGTATTTCGGAACATTTATATAATAAGTTTTTGGAATTTAGTTAGTTGGGTGTATTTATATTTATTTAAACAAAACATTTAAATATTTTTACTGACATAGAAACTCTTCTAAAGGAAAACTAATGCATACAACCAAAAACTATATTACATTTTTTATTGCAAATTTTAAACACTTCTTACTCAAGTATTGCCTTTTCGTTACCATTGTATAGCAATACAAAAACATTTAAGACTTGCATTTATTTCAGTCAGTGCCAAATCCTTTTGTGTGAGTAAGTGAGGGTTTATTAACGTCGTACTATAAAGCAACACAAGGGCTATTGGCGACGGACCTTGTAATTTTGAACCTCGGTCAAGTGGCACGGATGACATTTGAGGTGGCACCTCCTTCTACCAATTACCACACCATAGCAATGGGAGAACTTTGAGATCGATAGATTTAACATGCATCAGCCCTATCTACACAATGGATTTTCAGTGGCATAAGGCTCGAACGCTTAACACTCCGACTTCGAGTCTGCGATGATGACCGCTAGTGATGTTGGAAACCTGAGATAGCACCCCTTGTCAAAACAACCACTTCACGACAACGGAAGAATTTTGAGCTCAACAGCTTTAGAGTGCATCAGCCTCTTGTACGTGGTGAGCTGGCCACGAGTTCGTGAACATAACCACTAGGCTACCACGGCCACTCAAATTCTGCAGGAAACAAGTAACATATAAAAATAAGTCTATTCCTACTTAGGTCAACAAAGAAAACTATTATTTTAGTAACGTTTTATTAAATAGTTACAATTAGTATAAATATGTATGTACAATATTAGTATATTAGTATAAATATGAATATTAGTATAAATTATGTATATTAGTATAAATATGAATACAAGATTAAGTGGCAAAATGGAAAGCGATTTTCCTTGTACTGCTCCATTTTCCTTCCTATATATGGTGTTTTGTTATTTTTTATTTTTTTCCTGAATTAAGTTTGTGACGGATCTATACGCGACCTTCTACTAACAGTACTTTTAGGTATTCTTTTAGGCCAGCAAAAATTACCAATTTTCTCCTAAAGAAGAAAACATGATATGCAAATTAAGTTAACTATATATATATTCCTACGTCGCGAGTTAAAGAGTTAGTGAACTGTGAGTGGATTAGAAGTGAAGAGAATAGGGAATAGTTAGGGAATTGACAGTGAAGAGAATAGGTAAACAGAAAGTTAGAAAGTCAGAAGTTTAGTTAACCAGAGGTGACAAGATAGTTGCAAGGTGAAGATTACCAGAGTTGGTTAAAGCCTTGTAAAAGATTATAACCAAGAAGTCTCAAAATTAAGTTGGATTGAGTAGAAGGCTGCATAAGTTCAGGCACTGTCACCTTATATTAAGTTGATGTTTGGAGTGTTAAAGTAGTTAGGTGGACAGTAAATACGTAAGCTCTGTGTAAAGTAATATTAAGGAGAAGAGTCGCATTATTGAACGTATTCTCCCCAAACGCGAATCTCTCTCTTCTGCCTGTTGCTCGACTGAATTGTCCTATATAAAGTGCTATTGTGTTTGAGTCGATTATAGTGATAAATAAAATAATTAGAATTTATGTCGAATGATCCTTTAATTCCTTCCACACCTTTAGCTGGGTCACAGGGTAGAAAGGGAGTTGGGCCGTTTCAGAGTTTAATTATTCTTATAAAATAGAAAAGAAAAAAGAAATCACGTTCTCAGAAATTAGCCAATTCCAGGGGGCATTCGAACCCATGACCAAAGATCAGAAGCCCAACGCGCTATCCATTGCGCTACAGGGACACAACGAGCGATTTCGATTTTATATAAAATGTTGGACTATTATTTTTGTTTATTACTATTTATTCATTAATTAAGCAACTAATGAATTGATATTCGAAAACACTGTATTAAAATCAAGTGTTATCCACTACAAGTATTAAAAAAATATGTGAAGAATGGATAAATATAAAGTATTTTATTAACGATTGAAAATTTGAACAAGTTATATATAGAGAGAGAGGGAGAGAAAGAGTGAATTAATAGTAAGAATTGAAAAATATACAGGGCTTATACACAAGCCTCTTTAGATAGATTCAAGATAAATATATTTAGATCAATTTAAGCAAATATAAAACTCTTGCGTTAGAATCCAGGTAAACTAGAATTTAACTAAATAATATAAAATGGTTTCATTATTCAAAAACACACAAGCCTTTAAAAGATACTAACATTCCCTCAGGGACTACAGCAATGCAACTTTTCCCGTTTAAATTTCCTGACACATACACTATCGCATAATTTAAGCTCTTTTTCTTCTCGAGCAAAGATTTCATTTAATAATACATGAGGCAAACCTGTTCTCAAGAAATTGTAAAAGACTCAGCAAACTAAGCAAATTCTAATGAAATAATCGAAAGTATTCAGCTCTCGCTTGAACAAATATTGTGCTCCTGAATTCGAAGTAATTCGCAGTTTCTTGTATTCCTATTTGTACAACATTTCCCCTAATTCCCCTGCATTTATTTCCTGCTTATACTTCTCCGATTTAGCTTCCCTGACAAATTAAGTTGAGCCTTATTTTCTGCTTCTTTCGGTCTGTTTTCGTGGAAAGTTGTTGGATCATTAGTTGAGACAACATTGGATGTCTTTGCAATAAGGATAAGTATTCAGAATTAGTGTTTTCTTGATGTATTTCATTCACGACATAGATACTCCAATAGAGTATCTATGTCAGTGAATAAATACTCTAATTCTATACTCCAATAGAGCATAGTATTAGACATAGATACTCTAATAGAGTATCTATGTCCCTTGAAATGAAATGTGATATTAAACACAAAGACGCTCAAATATGACATTACACGTCAAGAGAAAATTATTTTTCACGAATATTTGATGGGGTTGTAAATCAATACATGGTTGAAGACAAAAATACAATATTTGCTTGCAATTGTTGTTGTTGTTGTCGTGTCCTTCCCGCAGGGAAGAAATGCAAGTTGCCATTGCCTGTGAAACAGGTTGGACTTCTTAACGATAGATGGCAACAACACCTATCTCCACCTTCACAATTTTGGCATAGAACTGAATGGGAGGGAAATATTCTCCAGCCCCTGCACTCGTGGTTTCTGCTGCGACTGCCCACAAGACTTTCGACCCACTGATTTAACGAGCACGTACTCCGTCTATACTCGGTGTATTTAGTGGAATCGGGCATCGAACCCAGCCCTCGGTCTGGAGTCGGATACTCTAACCACTAGGCTACCCACGGCCCCCTTTGCTTGCAAGTAATCAAAACATATGTTAGTTAGATAAAAATCGCATCATTGCTTTTTTTAAAATTTAATTTATGAACATTTTGGAGTTCTATTTCTGGTTATTATAGCTTACTCATTATTCATTTGAGTCTCTAATTTTCCAGTAGTTATGAGTTATAAGTTGTATAGGTTTTGAGGGGGGGGGCGCTGAAATGTCCGTTTTTCAACATGTTGCAGCAGCGTTTCTCAAATTGTGGGGCACGCCACCTAGGGGGGTGAAATAACCCTATGTGGGGGGCGAGCATATCGAAAAATCAAAAACAAATATTATTTCAAAAATTTATTAATTCACTGAAATACATTCTGACGTAATAAAAAGAAAAGAAATACATATTAACACTGATATGAAACACTTATAAATGTATTAGTATGGAAAAAGTATTTGATAATTAATTTAACAATATTAAGTTAAAATCAAGTTTAAAAATAATTACCAGTGACCTCATAGATGATTATATATAAAATTATGTAAAAAATTTATTACTTATCGATAATTTGAACGGTTTATAATTAAAATCTATTGTAGCTTTAGCGTCAAGGTATATTATAATTGATTTCAATGCATTGTTATTTCATTCGGGGGGGGTCCATGAAATTTATGATTAAATATTTGGTCGCAGATCCTGAAAGTTAGAAGAAGCACGGTGTTGCAGTGATGTTCGTAAGGATGAAAGAGCTTAGTGGAAGGGTGAAGTGGGATATTTTGTGTTTCTACCCGTCTCAGTCTCAAACATATTTTGATCGAGGCAGCAGTGCACTTTTGATGTGGAGGCGTATTTTTCAAACGGTTCGGTAGGTGATTACAGTGCAACGTGCCTTTCGTCGTCACTTTGGTATTTCTCCACGAAATCGTGTTCCGCCTGATCGGAAAGGGGTTTTAATGTGGATGGATACTTTCCGAACAAAACAGGAAATGTCTCCAAAGGAAGGAAAGAAACTCCGAAAATCGTTAGAACACCTGAAAGTGTGGAACGAGTTCGTCTGTCATTTGAGACCGGTATGTGACAAGGATCCAATAATTATTTTTACCCGCTCTCCAAGAAAGGGAGTTTGACAACGTATGGTTGCAACAAGATGAGGCCACAGCCCTCGGCAATGATTGCATCGAGTGATAGGTTTATATAAGAGTTTCTACTTTCATTAAAGCGTATTATATGGTATAAGGAGGAATAACGTACAATAAGATTGACCAGGAAGTCCTCAAATGACTTAGTGTGGAAAATAGAGTAAATATCATTTTGTGTATCCTATCTTGGGTACATCTGATCGTGATCAGCTGTTAATGGGTGAAGTTCATTTCCATCTATGGTTGATGTGTGCAGGGACGATTAAACGCATAGTTCAACTGGGAGGCAAAAGGCTTCTGCCTCAGGGAGGAGGGGCTCTCGTCTCTTTCTCGACTCAGCCTCAGTAAGATCATGATCCGAATAATTTTAATCATCAAGTGTTGTTCCCAGACATATTCTACGAACATAAAATTGGGCGTTCTAGACTATATTTCAACAGGTAACAGTGACAAGACTACATCATTATGTTATATGCGTTGTCAGTATCTAGGGCTATTATTAAATACTATAACTATTCATTTAGGGGAAAGACAGCAGTTGGTCGAGTCGGTGTGGGTCTATGTCTGTCAGGCTGTGAGTCACGCACATTTATTTGTTAC